>PVJI01014860.1:0-42857 GCA_004026765.1 Micronycteris hirsuta
CATGATGAAATTCCTGGTCAAGCTATTTCAGAGGAAATTTTTTGACTGCAGAGAGATTTGAGACCTGCTAGAATCAATTCTGAAGAATCAAAGTCATGGCAGTATTGCAAGTTCTGGAATTTATTGTAAAATGAGATTTTTATAAATATCTTCAAAACTTATCTGTGTGTTTAAGATTGTCCTTATATGTATATGTGTTCCTTCATTTGAAAAAGTATTTTAAACTTAAAGTTAATATAAACAGATTTAGTTAACTATGCACAAGTATAGATTTACAAAGCTGTACCGCCCATGGTGTGAATATGTGAAGGAAACAGTTTTGAAGATGTCATTTACAAATTTGTAGAAGTTAAGGTCTGTTACTGTTTCTGTTCATTACTGTGACAGAGCAATATGCAGGTTTATGTTTTATTTCCATTTATAAGTATTAGTCCATTACTACTTATTTTCCCTTTTGGTATTATAATATTTATTTGATTTTACTTAATTTGCTTTTTTTAATGGCAACAGTAATATGACAGTGTTATAAAAGGGAATTTTTAGTATCTGTGATTTTTTTCTTGGTCATTACTGTAATATGTTTCATTTCATAATTATTACTGAAAATAATTTTTTTTTAATTAGAAAAGAGGGTGTTAAAAGGCGCTCTGCTCCAAGTTTTGGATATACGAGGTGCAGCTGGCTCTTGCAGCAGTCTTTTCTAGGGAAAACCCTGTCCATCGTCACTGTGTCCGCTCACCATCTCAGAGCAGCCTTTCCCTCGTCTGTGCGGTGGTACCCGCCATGTGCCTGCCCTCAACCCCTGGTCTGAAGGCTGCAGAGGTGTTCTGAAGTGTCCCTTCTACTAACGTGCAGGCATGTTAGTTGGCCAGTGACATATGTCTCTTTCAAGCCATCCCAAACATGCCAAAGTTTCTGGTATACAGGTGGCATTCTTCCCAGTTTCCAGTTCTATCGTGCAGTTCTACCACCCTCCTCCCAACTTTACCTCTGAAGGTTGGTCCCATGGCATTACCTTTCCAATGTCTTATTTGGAAGAACAGTAGGAAAAGGAGGTTAGGGAGACAGCAAGAGACTATTTCTAGTGTAAAATGTGACCAGATAACTCAACACACCTTTTCTTGGGCAGAGATGTATGGGCAAAGGGGGAGTGCCCTTCTGAGGGGCGAAAAGATGGTAGCTCCTCCTCTACAACGATGCTTATGCCTCCTGTGCTATTTCTATCTCTGGCAATAAGAATACTGGCTTTGAACTGACTGGTTCAAGTGTATTTTATTTGATAAAATACACACAGAATTTTAGAGCTAGAGCTTGCAGTCCAAACCCTTCATTTTAAAGATGAAAAAAATAAGTCTGAGAGGAGCCAAGTTACTTGAGTTAATTACTCAATGTAGTTAGTAGTAGAGTTGAAACCAGAACTCGGGTCTACTTACTCCTAATTAAGCTTATTTTCTAGTGCAGATATTGCTGCATTTGCCTTTGACATTACTCTTAACCTTCCTCTCCACAGTTCCTGCCTCACTGTTGTGAGAATTAAGTATGATAATATATATTTAAAATGTGGCTGAATCTCTAAAGGCCCTAAAAAATTAAACAAAACAAAACAAAACAAAACAAAAAAACACAAAACCCTGTCGTGTTGGTTTCAAATAAATGCTCCAATAATACAGGTTTTTTTTTTTTTTAAGATTTTATTTACTTATTTTTAGAGGAGAAGGATGGGAGAAAGAGCAATGTATGGTTGCCTCTCACATGGCCCTCACTGGGGACCTGGTCTGCAACCCAGGCATGTGCCCTTACTGGGAATTGAACCGGGACAGTCTGCTTCCCAGCCCTCGTTCAATCCACTGAGCCACACCAGCCGGGCCTTAATACAGGTTTTTCAAAAGGGTATAAACTCTTTCTGTTCAGTTCTATATGGAATACAGTTTTTTCTCTTTTAGAGTGCTATTGACATACTTATGCTCCAATGAACTAATGTTCCTATCTCAAATGACTTCTTTGGCAGGAACAAAAATTAACATGTTAATGCAGAAAAAAAAAAAAAAGCAGAAGCTCAGCACGGGAATAGTAGCATGTCTTAAAAATGATCAAGAATCAAATGCCAGAGCCTCATTTTTCATTTTAGAGGAGAGCCTGCATACGATAACCTTAAATACATAGGCAGTTGTTCACAATGATATCCGTAACCTCTCCTTTTCTTCCTTCCATTTATCTACTTCAGTATTTGGTAGTATTTTTTTTTTTTCGCATTAGTTTCTGCTTTATTCATTCATTTCTTCCCTCAAAGAAATATTTATTGAGAGAGTATAATGTGCCTACTCCATGGTTACAACAATGATACAAGCACAGCCTAGAGAGACAAACAGAGACAATCAGAGTAAAGTGTAAAAAGAATTAGGTCAGCAGAACCAAAGTGTTGGAGAAGCAAGGAAAAAAATTAGTAGAACTTGCTACATGCAGGTCTGCTGAAAAGTAGCAATTCTGTTACAAGTATTCATTTGGGAATACAAGTGAACCCAAAAGTTTAAAAATCATTTTTGAAGTTTAGCAACTTAAAGTTTTTTTTTAAGATTTTATTTATTTACTTTCAGAGAAAGGGAGGGGGAAAAGTAGGGAGAGAAACATCCATGTGTGGTTGCCTCTCACGCCTCCCCAACTGGGGACCTGGCCCACAACCCAGGCATGCGCCCTGACTGGGAATCCTTCAAGTTTTTAGTTTACCCTAACTGAGGATAATTGGGAAATTTGTGAATGTAATTCTGGTTTCTCTTATTTGAGATATAATGAATAAGAAGTTGGATTCTAAATGTTTTAGGTTTTGAGGACTCATAAAGCTTTTTCCATTACTGAAATATTATCTATTGAAACTGAGATTTGGGGGCTGTAATCTTTGGATAGGTCAGCAGTATGATCAATGGCACAGCAACATCATGAAGCACAGACTCTCAATAGGCAGGGATTTTGAAATAAGGACATCATGAAGATACTGCTGATGGGCAGGCTAGGTAACAGTGATAGAAAGCACTTGTGTAAGGAATCATTTTACTAAAATGGGATTTTGACCAATATACTAAACTGATTCACTGTTCCTTGAGACAGTATATAAATATCTTTCCAGCTGGTTAAGAAATAGGAAAAAGTAAGTAATCAGTGTTGTTATCTTCACTTTCAAGAATGAGGACCAAAGAGAAATTATTGTATAATTCTCAATTATGGAATAATAAAAAGGAAATAATTTTGTGATAAATGGATAATTCTTTTCTGCGAGTGAATCCCAGTAATAAATGCTGAAGACATACAACCTTAATGTAGATGACTAAAAAGTTTTTAAAAAGTAATAAAATAAAAATGAAGAGAGAAGAATTAGAAATGCAACATTATATAAAGGCAGGTAAGGGAGGGACGAGTGAAACTAAGGAAAGATAAATAAAAGCACTCAAGAGCTACCACATATTCCCATTGTGTACCATATATATTTATAAACTTGGGAATGAAGGCAATATGAACACTGAGAGATACTGGAGAATATTTTATTTTCTGTGGACAAGCAGTTATTAAAAAATACAATGAGTACATTACTCCTTTGTTAAAGATTCAAGTGATGTAATGACAAACTCAGTGGAAATAATAATACTTTCCTTAAATGAAAATAACAATTTTGAAGTAAAGTGAATAATACTAATATATATTCAAGGACCTAGGCTACAGATTTAATTACTGAGTCTGTCATAAACCAAAGCAATATAGTAGAAGGTAAGTAAGATTGAATTTACCATAAAACCTCAAATACTATTATTTTGATGTATATATGCAGACATAAAAAATGAAATTTATTTGCCTGCTAAAGAAGCCTATTTCTTATGTACTTGAGCAACTCTCATTTACTTTGTGGCATCCTTGGTGGTGGGTGGGAAGAAGTTCAGAGAAAAAGCAGGAAGAGAGTTTTCCATGCTCTTGACAGTCCAATTGTCTCTGATTTTCATCCTCCTACTCCCAAGACACATAAACACACACACTGGCCCATGTTCTTTATTTTTCTCCTCCTGTAAAATTACAAAACCCTATCACTTTGTTAGATATAAAAACCAGTTTATCAATCTAGCCCTGACCGGCGTGGCTCAGTTGGTTGAGCATCAATCATCGCACAAAGTGAAAGGTCGCTGGTTTGATTCCTGATCAAGGTGAATGCCAGGGTTGCGGCCCGATCCCCAGTTAGGGCATGTTTGATTGGCAACCAGTTGATGTTTCTCTTACACATCAATGTTTCTCTTCCTCTCTTTCACCCTTCCTTTCCCTCTCTCTAAGAAAAATAAAATCTTCAAAAAAAGGTTATCAGTGTAACAGATTTTGCAGAAATAGTTGAAAGTATAGAAGGCACATAAAAATAATTGTTGTAGGTGACAATACATTCCAGTTATCATCTATGGCTATGTATCTATATGTAATCTTCACAACAATCTGTGAAAAGGGTGCTATTTTCAGATGAAGAAAGAGAAACATAAAGAGAGTGAGGAGCTTGTTAAATATTACATAGCTGGCCCAGTGCATGCTGAATACCAACCAAAGCCATTTGATTTCAAGTCATGTCACCATAATGCCTCTCTTATGTGGGTAAAAACTGAATGAAATATTTTGCTCAGTTTTTATTCAGATATAATGGACATTTAACATCGCATTAGTCTCAGACATACAACATGATGATTTAATACATGTGTGTATTATGAAATGATTACCACCAGTCTAGTTAATATCCATCACCTCATGAAGTTATGATTTTTTCTTGTGATGATAATTTTTAAGATCTACTCTCTTAGCAATTTTCAAATATACAAAACAATATTGTTAACTATAGTAACCATGATGTACATTATATTTCCAGTTTTATTTATCTTATAACTGGAAGTTTATAACTTTTTACCACTTTTACCCATTTTCCCCACCCTCTAACCCCTGCCTCTGGCAACCACCTATTTGTTTTCTATATCTGTGATTTAAGTTTTCTTTTTAATATTCCACATACAAGTGAGATCATACACTATTTGTCTTTCTCTCTCTGACTTATTTCACTTAGCATAATGCCCTCAAGTTCCATCAATGTTGATACAAAGGGCAGGATTTCTTTCTTTGATGTGGCTGAATTATAATACAATGTTGAAGAAAATCTTTTTACATAAACTTATCTATTAGTTTAAAATATGAAACAATATAGAACCCATTTTAATTTTGTTATCTGAAAACAACTTAATCCTCTCTGCTAATTCAGTGCCTAATTTTTTTCTTCTTTTACACCATTTCTATATCTCTTTTGAAGCCTGAATATCTCTAATCTGTTTTAGAAATTCGCCAGAGTGTTTGTAAAAAATACCTAATCTGAGAGCATTTGATCTGTATCAGCTAGAATCAGGTTGCTCAGTTAGAATTATTGAAGTAGCTTTTCACATTGGGTTTATTTTTCATGTGAAAAACTACAAAGTTCAGAGGAGATAGCTTGGAGAAAGCACAAAATGATTACAAATCCAGGATCCTACTATTTTTCTGGTCTCCTGGACTTCATCTGCAAGATAATTGCACTATGGAAGATTGCGGGAGGAATTCCACCTGCAGTCTGCATCACTCAGGTAGAAGAAACAGAGAGGAAGAAGAAGGAGGGGGAGGGGAGGGGAGGGGGAGGAGGATTATTTTTCATTTAAAGAAACTTTCTAGAAATTCCATCTGGCACTTCCTCTTCCCACTGATCAGAAATTAGTCACATGGCCTCATCCTGGGAAATGCTGTCTTTTAACTGGACACATCGCTCCCCTGAATAAAACTGTGGCTCCGTTACCGAGGTGGACAGTGAGACTGAATGTTGGTAACAACAAATCACTTCTGCCATTGTGTTGTGAAGGTACTTATCAAAGCCCAGTTCGGAGATCCACTCTAAACCTAAAAATGTAAATGGGAGCCAACTGTGTGCTAGGGAACTGGATTGGGTTTATTTGTACTCATTTAAAATGGATTAACTTTTAAATTATTGGGAGTCAACTTCTACTTAAAGCGGCTTCTCATAGGTTGGATTTTACACGGATAATAGTTACTTTAAAATTATTTTGGTAATAAAAAAAAGCCAACAACTTAATTTTTCTAAGTCTGCATTTCCTGAAACCAATGAGACATGGTCTCTGCTTTCTCCTTTTTATTCTTCAGAATGTAACAAGTTGAGTTAGAGGCAAGAGAAGAATTTCCCTTCCTTTCCTTTGAGTCCTTTGTCTTGCACCACCATCTCTGTGTCCCAATGTACAGCACAGACACAAGCCAAAGGAATCTTTAGATCCGTGATGTTCGACCAGTATGCTGAGGCACACTGGTGTGCTATAAGACTTTTTGAAAGATACCATACCTGTCTGTTTAATCAGGGGCACTGACCTCTTTTCCCTTAGATTGTCAAATTTTAAAAAATGACACCAGCCAACACAACAATAGCAGTCCAGTGTGAATGATTCAAAATTATACCTAATTTTTTTGTCAGATTGGAAAAAAAATAATATTTTTTGGTGTGCCAAAGAATTTTAGTAATTAGTTTATGTGTGTCGTGAGATGAAAAAGGTTGAAAATCACTGCTTGAGATAATTACATTCCATTCTTTTCATCTCACTTCAAATTATAGCAAGGAAACTACCGTCGGATAAGGACATTTTCATAAACACTTTAATTCCGTGTTCCAGTGGAGGTTGATGAGAGAACATATGTATGTACAGCCATATTCACAAGCATTTGTAACCTCCAGCAACCATAAAGTCTCATCTGTTCTGTGAAGAAGAGCTCTGTTCCCAGTGCCATTTGCCAGGGAACGCTGATCACTTGACAGCTACATTTAAAGGCAGCAGGCTCTTGACTCTGAATCCTGTGCACTGAACACCTGTTCCCTGTCAGACGTTGCAGCTGACATTTTTCCAGGAGACCTAGTTATTTTGTTGGGACAGTTCCTTGCCCCTATGAACCACATAAAAATAGTGGATGGCCTTAGATTTTAACAGGCTCTAAACTGAAAGCAGAGCCCTGCAAGACTCTTGACATGTGAAAAGAGTCACAGGAAGGTCCAAGTTTACCAACAGATGACTCATCTTAACTGTCTTACCCTTGTACCTTCTGCCACGGTGGACCAGCGTTCTCTGATACTACCATTGGCATATTAGTGTGATATTTTATCTGGCTTTCAGGTTCTTTTAAATAACAACATTAACACGTTTATGAAATTTTACATATTTATTGTAATAAGATAGAAATGTATTTTTAAATTACTAAAATATATACAAAAATATACATTATCAAGAACTACAAGAAGTCAAGTTAGCCTGCCACAGATTTATAGATGGTGGTGGAAGACATGAGACTCCTAGGTCAGACATAATGGGCAGTTTATTACATCAGTAGAGGATCAGAAGGCTTTGAACCGGTTCCTGAGCACTAAGTCCTACAGAGCAACACAAAGAGGGCCCAAAGGCCCCTGTGTACATGCTGGTTATATTATAGGACAGGAATGCTGAACTTAGGAACCCCAAGTCTTTTCTTATGGGCAGAAGCCTGAACTTTGTCCCAGAGACAGACATTATCTTTATTAAACTGAACAGTGTACTTTTTGTTCCAGAGGGAGACCCTAAATCTGTCTCCCAAAATGGTTCACAAAGCAATCTTAAGAAAACAGTCTGGAAGAAGGAGCTGTCAGTGTGGCTACTTGCAAAATAAGCAGAAATATGAGAGACCCATGGAAAGCTCTCTCCCAACATAATAAACCAGCTCCACAGAGAACACCATCGGCATCTTGGGTTTATATATATGTACATATACACACATATATAGACAAACATATTTATTGTAAAAAGGTAAATACTTCAGTAATGCTGTGTTTTAAACTTCATGTAAGAACATATTATGCTTTTTGCTCTTTAATTGTATAGAATATAGTGTTCCAAAATATAGATTTACTATTTAAAAAAATAAAACTATTGATGGGCTTTTAAAAAGGTTCTAAAATTTTACTATTATAAGTAATAACTCAAAACGTCTGTATGCCACTTTTTCAGCACCACAAGCAGAATTTATTACCCGAAGCAGTTTGAGTGATTCCAGGCCCTGGTCACAGCTTCCCCAGTCACAAGAAAGCCAGCACCTCTTCACAGCACCTTCCACTCCATTGTAAACAGAGGGAACAAAGGCTGCAGCCCAAATTAGGTCACAGCTACTACGTCCTCACCTTGACTAATAATCTTAAAGTCACAAACGAACATAATGTGACTGGACCCGACTCTTATGCAGTAAAATGAAAATAAGCATCATAATTTTAGAGATATCATTCAGACAGAAAGAGACCAAGAGTCTGAACTGGCTGTACATAAATTTTTGTGCACTGACATGATGGTTTCCTTAAAATTAATTCTAAACATGGTGTTCTAGGTCAAAGTTAATGATTATTTTTGAAGTTTTAATAACTCTTGCTAAGTTATTTTAAGAAAAGATTTTATATCAATTTACAGCAATTCTACTAATGATGTATAAAGAAATTTCCATTTTTAAGAAGACATTTTAATTTGAAAAATAAAACTGATATAAAATACTAAGTATTATTTGCAATTTCATTCATGAAATAAATGATTTAAGTTCATAAACATATGCTATTGAGCACTGGTTTGTTTCCTTTCCTAAGTGGCCTGTAAAGATTCCCTTGGAATCAACGTTTAGAGTTCAGAATACTCAACATTCTGCATCCAGCAAGCACTTGATTAGGAGAAGATTAGGAATGCTCATCTAAATCATCATCATGTGTATATGTAGCAAATAAAAGTAAGGGCTAAGGTAGATCTTAAGCACAAGAAAGCAAAGGAATAGGCTCCCTACTCTATAGGAGTTTGCAATCTAGGGTTTATTGTGCACAAAAGAAACTCCAAATAAACCTTGATGTTCTAGTATACATTGTAACCTGAAAATGTACCTCATGTATGGAATTTACTCAGGAAATACATTTACACACAGACACAAAATACAAAATATGCACACAAACTTTCACAGGCAACAATTCAGTAACTGTTAGTTTGCTTTGCGTAAATGAACATCTATATAAAATTGTTCTGTTAACAAATAATAAGAGCAATTCATTTATGTGTCCAGCAGTTTATTCAACCATTCAAGAAATATTTTCCTTCCATCCTCCCTCCTTCCCTCCCTTCCTTCCTTAATTCTAGTTGTTCCCATCATGCCTTTGCTCCTCTAATTGAAATTTTGCAGAGTGCTTAATATATAATAGTTCTTTCCTACCCCCTCGAGTTTAGAACAAGTGGAGAGATAACCACAAGACCTAGGCAAGTGAGCATCAAGTGACCCACTACATCACTTGGAAAGATCTGTGTGGAGAAGGTGGCTTGAGGCACGCTGACACTTTACCTCGGAGTGACTTAGTCCCGCAGTCATGGTCGGAGCTAGAAAACCACAGGGTTTGCCAGCAGAGGTTTGCCTAGAAAATTTGAGGCATAGGGGAATGGAGGATGTATGCTTCCTGGGGTCAAGCGAATGCTTCAATAGGAAGGGGCTTCTACATTTGTTCATCAGAAGAAATGGTAGGGTGAGGCCTGGGGTGACCCTTTGGGGAGTTCTTCCGTATGGACATGTAGGAGGAGGGAGCTGAGTGTTCTCACCTGATGCCTATGAGATATGAAAGCTGGGAGGGATTGCAGAGATCTCGTGAACCAATCTTCTCATTTAATGCAACCGAAAAAGAGGGAGAATATATTGCCCAAGAACTCACAGGGAGGAAGAGGTAGAAACAGGGCGAGGTGCCAATTTTCATGGACTTCAAATACAGTGATATTCCATAAAGTGTTTGGCAATCTAGTGGAAATGAATCTGCATTAAAAAAAAAAATAGTCAGGGTTAGCCCTGGCTGGTGTAGCTCAGTGGATTGAGCGCGGGCTGGGAACCAAGCAGTCCTGGTTCGATTCCCAGTCAGGGCACATGCCTGGGTTGCAGGCCAGGTCCCTATGAGGGCCATGTGAGAGGCAACCATACATTGCTGTTTCGCTCCCTCTTTTTCTCCCTCCCTTCCCCTCTCTCTAAAAAATAAAAAATAAAATAAAATCTTTAAAAAAATAGTCAGGGTTTATGCTTAGCAGCTTTTTTTTGTTCTTTTTATTTTATACCACGCAGGTGAGTGTTTATTGTTAATAATTACTATTTTTTTATTCTCATGATTTGCATTTCAAGCATAAATAATAGTTTTTATCCTTAGCCAGTTTTTCAGAGAAGAAAAATTTTATTTTGTAAGGAATTTACATTTGTATCATTTCAAAATACAATGCTTTAGAATTAATATAGGTGAAACCTGGCCTGAGACTGGAGAATGGAGGCTGAATTTCAAGGGCTAAATTCTGTGGCTATGACGATTGTGATAAACAGACTCCCTGTTGTTTACAGTTTGGGGGAGAAACATGGAAAAGGGAGAGGTGTGCAGGCAGCATTCTAGGATAACAGCTTCGAAGATTTCACAGTGTAGTTGAGAAATTGGCCAAACCACCCTATAATTTTTATTTATTGATTTCACTCTGCCCCGCCAGGAGAAAGGCAGTTTCTCAAAGTTCTTTGTTACGAGAGGAGGAGGGTATGGTGTAGGAAAAAAGAGAGAGAGAGAGTGAATGCTTATGGTTTACGGTTGCTTGTTATTTCATAGGTTTCCTACACACACTCACACACACACACACGGGCGTGCGAAAAATGGCAAAAGAAAGGGAAGAGCAAGCGATCACCTTGGGATTATCCTATAAAACAGCAACTGGATAAGAAGATGACTGGCAATCAAACTCCTGAGCGGCTTTACATTGCCTTTAATTCTCCTCTAATCAAAGGGCAGCACGTGGTTGCGAGATGTGGCAGGAGCCAGGGAGATTGTGCAGAGTGACTTCATTCAGAGAAACCTTGGCAGGATTCCTAACCTCGTAGCCCGAGGGAGCGTTTCTAAATTTTATTTGTGTTCTTCACCTGAGAGAATTGATACCTTCCAGAGAGGACAAGACAGCAGCTAAACAGACATGCAATAAAATTATCCTCCTTGGATGGGTGAGGAGCCGCCTGATAACTTAGTCGACGCCCACATCAATCCAGGAGCAGCAAATGAGCGTCAGCAGTCAAGGAGAGCTGAAGGTGGCGGTGCTCACAGAGGTAGAGCTCCGGAAGTCAATTTACAGAAGGTAGACCCTCGAAAGGGAAGCCAGACGTGGGACCATTAATAATGACCTCCGTTTGTCATTCTGTACTGTTTGAAACTTCCACAACAAGCATGCGTTGCTTCCTTAAATAAAAGCAAATAACAAGCTAATAAAGATACGGAATCAATTTTCACTGACTACCCTTAGAGGAAACCATGTTCTGCCTGCACTTTTGTAAAGATCACACTCATTTTTTTTCTTTTCTCTCTTTTTTTTTAAAGAGTACATTCAGGATGATCACTGAGTCTATGCATCTGGGTGAACGGGTAAGCAAATGTTAAATCTGGTGTCACCGTTTTCATTATTGCTCATCTTAAAAATTTGGGTGTATAAAATGTATTGTAGCAGAGTTTAAGAAAATCAGGTTATCTTGTGGTCATCAGACTTTGTGGAACTCTGTCCAATACCTTCTACTGGATTAGATTTTAGCTCTGCAAACAGTCTTATCTCTTAAGAGCTAGGGCCTGAAATTAAATTATAAATTGATACTATCAATAGCAGAAATGTTATCTTGAGCCTGGAAGGCCAGAAAGCTGATTGGATCTCATTCATCACAGATGCACTTTGCTCAGGACAGCTGTGTTTGGGTGTGAGGGCGTGTTTCTGTGTTGTAGCCGGAGTGCTGGTTAGCTGAGCTGGTTAACACCGTGCTCATGGAAGCAGCAGGAGAAGCTCTGTAGCTCTATACGCCTCTGCTTTGTTTCCTGACGATTGATGGTGATTCAGATCCCACGTGTCAGTCTCATATCCCCCTGATGATGCCAAATAATGGAACAAACTTTATGCATGAACACTTAGAGCTATTTTTCTTTTTTTAGAATCAGAGAGATGCAAAAAGTCGAGTGGATAAGACACACAATGTGCTTACAGCCCTTTTCTGAGAATCCACAGAGAATTTGCTAAGGCCACTGTTTTTACACGGAGGGCGTTTAGACACTATGCCTTGTTCCATTTGACGTGGAAATACTAGTATTGTTGAGCTAGACATAAAATGAATGTCACTTAAAACCCAACCATTTATGGATTAGTCAGTGGCCTTAATAAGAGGGCCTATTATAAGAGCCGGACCTAGAAATTAAAGTATCAAATATGGTAAGATCCTCTCTTTTAGAAGGTTTTAAATATAAAGCACAGAGAGACACACACACACAAACACATGAATGATAAAGAAATGAAGCTTGATACAGACAAGAGTTAGCAAGAAGAGGTTATAATCCAGAAGAAATTATGAGGGAGCAGATGCTGTGAATAAGCAAAAATTGCGTGGCAGATTGCAGAGCAGAGACTATTTCAGCAGCAGCAGCCAGAGCTCAGGCAGGAGTCACAGAGAGTTGCCGAAGAACCGTGCTGAGCAGGCCGTAAAGGAAGTCTTTCTGCTGCTGGAGGCAGAAAGCGATAGCGAGGCCTTTACAGCGTGTCGTACACTGAATGGCACCGCTTTTCTTCACGAGGCCCAGCTTTGTTATGGAGGAAGGATTCTGAAAGTTATTCTAGCCTCTTGGAAGCCTGGCTCTGCAGCTGTTACTAATCTTTCTTGCTTGTATCCTTTCTAATAAAACTCTGTCACCTGAGGTAACCTGAGGATGGCTTTGCACTTGCTACCTGGAAGTCCTAACATGCAAATTTGATTTGCATTAAGATGTTTCATCGCTTTGGGGATTATTTTAAGTTTCTGATTTTCATCAAATTTCAACCAGTCCATGTGTGTCACTGGCTTTTACCATCATTCCGGGTGCTATTCAACAGTCTTATATTCAATCCCTGAGAAACAACAAATGCATCAAAGTCCTTAAATAAATTCAAAATGTTATTGAAAAAAAGTCCACTCAAAGTTGTCATACATATTCAGTGAAAGTCTTTCATTTACGGGCATTAAAATAAAAACACCCTTCTGGGCTTTAAAATCTAATATAATTGGTAGCATTGACAGTGGCTCTGAGGTGGGCATTTGGGAAAGATTTCATAAATAAGTACGGCGCACATTCAGATCTTGTTGGGACAACCCATGTGTAGAAGGGCTGGAGACGTAGATTTTACTACCTAGCTTTCGGGCTACGACATTGTATTTCCCCACTGGAATGGCACTGGAAACCAAAGTGAGTCATTTTGCCAGTCCATGGTCATGAGGTTGATCGAAACTTTCTCCAACTGTGCACATCATTTGAAAGCTAATTTTATTCCATAGGAACATGTGTACATTGTGTATAATGGAAACCAATAAAAACAAGCTTGGTTTCATATGCAGAAACCTATGTATTTATTATGTGCTTTGATCTACATATGTAAAAAGATGAGAGTTGGTCATTAAGGAAATAAGAATTAGGACACAGAATAATGTGATGAAAATGATTTGTCACTCCTAATCATAAGATGAAAATAAAAGAAAAATAACTTTCTAAGCTAAAAAATTAAATGAATTTCTTTTCATAGGATAAATTAAAAATTAACAATTTTTGTGCATTTATTTCAAAATAATATTAATTTGGCAAATTGCTCTTTCTATTAAAAACTGGACATAGAATAAATGGTCATTTGTCTTAGCAGGTATACTCATCCAGTTGGGCTGCTATAACAAAAATAGCATAGGCTGGGTGGCTTAAGCAACAAACATTTATTTCTCAGAGTTCCCATAATTCCCAATGCATCATACCAGAAGATACATGATATTGATATGCTGCTATTGGTTATGTTAACTTCAGTCACTTGTTTAAGGTGGCATCTGCCAACGTTCTCTACTGTAAAGTTACAATGTTCCCCTTGTAATGAATAAGCTCATTGAGGGAAGATAATTTGAGACTCCATGAATACCCTGTTCATCATCACACTTTTGCCATCTAATTTTAGCGCCCAGAAATGGTTCTTACCTGCAACAGTGATTTTCAATGTTGTTTGACAAATGGTGGATTTTCTCTTTTCATTACCTATTTTTATTAATTGGAATACTATTGAGAAAAAGTTATTCTTTCTTCCCATTTATTTATTTACATAAATTTCCTTTCACTCCCAACTTGAACTCTTCCCTTACCCTGGTTATCACCTTTCTTGGGCGATGTCACCTTTTCTTCACTGGGGGCCCAAGAGTTGGTCATGAACATAAAAGTGTAGTGGTTTTCTGACTTCTACATTTTAGTGCATTCTCCTACCTTATTTTTCTCTTAGGTTGTGTCTTCAGTGATTGTCCTAACCCATTGCTTTGGGTTTCCAAGTTAATTCACTTAACATGACATTTTTTTTAATCTTCACCTGAGAATATATTTATTGCTTAGAGAGAGAGAGAGATGAGATATGAGAGAGAAACATTGATTGGTTGCTTCTCTCCCATTTGTGCCCCAAATGGGAATCAAGTCAAACCAGCAACCTAGGTATGTTCCATGACCAGGAATCAAACCTGCAACCTTTTGGTGTATAGAAAGATGCTTAATCAACTGAGCCACCCAGAGAGGGCTAACGTGACATTTAATTCTTATCTTTCTGTTGGCCTTGGTTTTCAGTATTACATTCTTGACTGTGTCGTGCCCCCTTTTTTAAGCCTGACTTTTACCAGAAAATTCCTCCTACCGTTAGAAAAGTAATTTTATTTAATTCAACAAACTGGAGAGCATGTTGCTATTACTTTTGATGGTGGGTCTTTTGCCTGTCAGCTTCTATGCCTTCTCATTTTGTAATGAATTCCATTAGGAGGTGATCTCCTCCCTCTGTGTGGGTAGATTTGGCGGGGTTATGTTGAGAGTCACCAAATTCCCTAGACAAGGATGGACGTCACCATTCGACTGGGGCTGCCCACGCTGTCTTCCGCAGGACTCCAGTTCCGATGGGGTGAGGGCAAGGCAAGGAAACTGAACAGAACAAAAGCGGTGAGAGCACCTTCTTTGCCATGGCGATGCCTTACAGACACTGTCATTCATTTCACGCTAACAGGACATCTGAAGCTCTCCTGATTTCTGGTGATTTTAGAGCCTAGTTCCCCAGCCTCCCTTGAAATTTGTGAGTTTTCTAAAATTCTCCCAATAAATACACTGTATGTACCTTAGCAGAGTCATTTTCTGTAGCCTGTGGGAAAAGAACCCCCCACTACTCTACCCTCATAAGCGAAGTACAGGAAAGATTACTGTTTTTCTTCTGAAGCTAAAGACTCAATAAAGGAAATGCTAGGTACTGTGTGGATAGGAACTGGATTAATAGCAATGTAAAGAAGCTGACCTTTGTCATAGCATGCTGATTGTCCCAGGCTGTGGACCACTGAACCATTGTACGTGGCAGACCTGGAAAAATAACCAGTGCAGACCCAAAAGCCTTAGCTCTCCAAAGGTCTGCACGTCTCTCTCTCTCTGCATCTGCTTTTCTGGTTTCCCTCATTCTGCCTTCTAGTCCCTTTGTGTGTCTGCTGAGCTTATACCGCATTGTTTGTGATTACAGAGCTTTACACACTTTATCTCATATGATTCTCCCAGACACTCTAGGGGGTGTACCGGGAAGGAATTATTTATTAGTACACTTGTTTTATAGATGCGGAAACTGACCTAAGTTGACTGGCCCCATAGATCATCAGAACTAGGTAATTAGTTTCTTTGCACTAAAGAGACATGAATGCAGATAAAAATGACCCATTTTGTTTTTATTTGGTAGAAGTTCTTACGCTGAGCTTGAAACCCTCTTGTCATGCTCAGGGATGTGACATTTCAGTTTGCCGTATCTCCTGTTAGCCATTTATACTCTTGAATCCCCAATCTTTTTTTTTCTTCTTCTCTCAGTGAAAGAAAATAAACTAAAATGGATCTGTATATTTCTCAGCTTCAGGAATCATTGGCTTCCAGATATCTCTAGGCACAGCGCCTTAGTAAATAAGCATCGCTTAACTGCTCTGCACTTCAGCTTCCTCGTCTGTAAAATGGGACTGACGATAGTACCCCCTCCTCCACGGTCATGAGGGCTAAGTGGATGAGTACAAAGCATCTACAGGCGTGCTTAGAACTCTTTACAGCATCTGCCTTCAGGGACTCATCCAGGCCGTCCCCCATTTTCTATTTGCTCTCTTATTGTCCCTTCTCTATTTCAATGAAAAGTATGTGTTGCCCAGGGCTGGAGGCAAAGAATATAAGAAGGAAGCAGTTAAATAGAAACCAGGAGTAGAAAAATGAGGCTGACAAACGGTGGTGGAAAAGAAGAAAGTTTAGAATGGGCTTTTGAGGGATTACAGGGAAGATTTAGGAAGAAATCAGGTAGGATCACTCTTGGATGATTTAAATTTAAAACACATTTTTTCATTAACATTATAATGGGCCATATGTGGACTTTGGGTAACACTTCTCATTTTTGCTACAGAATTATGAGTATGCATATGTGTGTGTGAGGTCAAAATTATTCCATTTTTTCAGGTCAATTACCTTTAGCCATAAAGATTCAAACATCAAATACACCCAGGAATACATACTACAACAAAGATTTGGATTTGCAAGAGTAAGAAAATTAAGCCTCTGGGGAAAATTAGCATACTGAGCCACTGTTTTATCCCGCTCTGCCTTATGAAAGTATTTGTCATCGCCGTTATGCACTGAGCTGTGTTTAGAATTCTAAAATCCTTTCAAATGGCTACGTGTTAATACGGAGACATCATTGCTTACAATAAATCCTTCCTTCTTAGTTTGTAACAAGTTTCTCTTTTGCAGAAATACTTTATGTCTATTAATCTGGTAAAATTTGTCTATTTTGAAGGAATGACTGTAACAAAACTTTGTGAGCCACTGCCAAATGATTTATACATTTTATTCTAAAAAAAAGTTCCCAAGTGTTTGAACGTTATTGAACTACTATAAATTCTCAGAACTTTAAAGTCTGTTGACACTGTTAATGGCTTCCTTTTGCTTCTTCAGAGGCACTATCTCACTGTCCTTGTCTTTCTCAAACTAAGTGTAACTTAGCACGCTCTTCCCCCCGACAAGAGGAACACGCTCTTCCCCCCGACGAGAGGGAAACTGTGTGACGTGGTTAGTCGGGAGACAAAGGGGACTCACAGGTAGGGACGCATAACGCATTTAAATCCGTAAGCTCTGGAGCCAGGACTCATTACACCTTCTGCAGGCAAGTGAACATACATGGGTGGGGAAAAGTAGGTTTGCGGTAAGTACATGAAGCAGAGTTTATTCTTTTTTTTTTTTTTAAAGATTTTATTTATTTATTTTTAGAGAGAGGAGAAGGGAGGACAACAGAGAGGGAGAGAAACAGCAATGTGTGGTTGCCTCTCACATGGCCCTCACAGGGGACCTGGCCCGCAACCCAGGCATGTGCCCTGACGGGGAATCGAATCGGGACCATCTGGTTCCCAGCCCGCGCTCAATCCACTGAGCTACACCAGCCAGGGCTCTCTTTTTTTTTTTTTTTTTTTTAAGATTTTATTTATTTTTAGAGAGAGGGGAAGGGAGGGAGACAGAGAGGGAGAGAAACAGCAATGTATGGTTGCCTCTCACATGGCCCTCACTGGGGACCCGGCCTGCAACCCAGGCATGTGCCCTGACTGGGAATCGAACCGGGACCCTTTGGTTCCCAGCCCGCGCTCAATCCGCTGAGCTACACCAGCCAGGTTTATTCTTATATTCTTATTTATTAATTATATTATTTTCCATAAGAACAACTGTAAACCTACTTTTGCCTGTCCCTGTATTTAGCAAAGGGCATGGACAATTTTAAATATAGTCTTTCTTTTGAGACACGGTAGGGTCTTTGAGATTAACTGAAAAATAGATATAGCTTAAAAATGAAGCTTTATTGGTTGCATGGTCACCTAAAAGTTCTGTTTCACTTCTGAGGGGGCCGAGTTTGCCACCCCAAAATACATCTTTCTGGATATTGATTTTTAAGCTGATTATTTGGAAGGAATAAAAAACTCAGGAAAAACCTTTCACTTTTCCCTAACTGCCTAAAAGAATTTAGGTGGAGGGCCTGCTCCAGAAAGGAGCTATCATCACAGACAACAGTGAGGGAATAAGAACGAGCGTGATGGATGGAGAAACCTAGCAAAGCTTGTTTGGTGGACGCGCTGTCTGTGTCCCATCTTTAAAGGTGACCCGGCAAACATTTATTTACCAAACATTTGCTTCTGTTTCCGTGGGAATTGCCTTCCTGCCCTTTGAAGTCCCAAACCGCAGCCCTTCCTTTCTCCTTAGCTCAAGATGGCATGTAAACCCTAATTGTCCAATCTGTCTCATGCTAATTCAATTATAGCTTAGTCAGAAGAATTTAGAAGGGTTAATTAATTTTTCCTTCTCACGTTACTTTGATATGTGGCAACGTATAGAAGTTATCCTTTATTCTCTTTATAATGACAAAAATTACAGTGCGTCTATTGCAACTGAAGCTCGAATGTGTTGCCCTGACATGGGTATAACTGAATGCTGTGGGTAACTGCGAGCTCTGTGTTTTTGGTAACATCATATTAAAATCCCAAGGCAACCTGAGCTTGATGGCAGCTGCAATGCAGTACTTGCTCTTTTCCCAGTTGCTTTGAGGTGCCCACAATGTCCTCATGCCCCCAGAGGATGTGGGCACTTCCTTTGTCCCCATGATGTGATTTTTGGAGTAAGCAATGCAAGGACATGGGGCTTGGTGGACATAGAGATCTTCCTGGGTTTTACAGTAAGCATTTGATAGAAGAAAGCAATGCTGTTTCTCTGAGTGAAGAAAGTTTGTTCCCACAAAAGAAATGGGTATATAGTTAGGAATGGCTTACATAACCAACACCTGGTTAAAGTAACATCTTTGTGTAAAGAATGCCTTTTACTGTTAGTCCAAAAATTGTAATTTCAAAGTTTTAGTAGCCACAGTACAAGACTCCGTGTATGTGCAACAGATATGGGGGAAGTGGGGAGCACGTAGAAAAGGGGTGAGCAAAATGGCTGAATAAGATGCTGGGAGACTGGGGTTCCGTCCCTTTTCCTCTGGCGCATCTCTTCATGCTGACACCCGTGCTCCAGTTCCCAGGGAGGCCTCAGCTCATGGGTCTCTGTTTACGTAGTTCTGGTTCTCTGTATTCACCTGTCTGTCTTTCCAACTTAGGGGCTGGTGGTTTTTCCTGTGACCTCGCTTCTTTTATGGTTCTAAGAGGAATTGTTTCATTTTCAGTTTTTTCAGCTTTTTATTTATCAGAACAGAGTGGTGATTTCCAAGCTTCTTACATTCCAGACAGAAACCACTCTTCACGGTGATAGGAAAGAGGACTTTCTGCCCAACTATGAGCTGTGAGTTCACTGCTCCATGTTAGTAAGAGAAAGCGTGATTTGATTGGTAGAGCCACGTTTGTGAAGGATCTTAAAGATGTGCACCTGTGAGCAAGGTGGCCCACATAGAAATCTCCATCCACCCTCCTGGGAGGAAGGGTTCTCTATGTCCCCGCCCCCAATTGTAACTAGAATCATGTTGATATTGTAGAGAAGTAGGAGAAGAAAGTGGGACAGAGACGCGAAGTGAGTCCCCAGCTATCCTGTTGGGACTGTGCTGTATCAGAAAGGCACTAAAAGGACCAGAGAGGAAAACAAAGAAAGGTGAGTCTGAGAAGAACTATCAATTGATATTTTCTCTCTTGAAATGGATTGTGCTTCTCTCTACACCCTTCACAAAATTACAGGTACAATACCGGGGTGCAAAATAAAGTCTGAAGTGGTTTTCAATATGAATATACTTGGGATTCCATTCCTAGTATTTTTCATTGTAAAATCAAATTTCAAAACAAAGTTCATTTTTTAAAAAATTGTATCCCACTGTATTAAACTATAAACAATTTTATTTTAGGTGAATTTCTCCAATGCATTCCCACTTTCCAGGAATCTCTTAAAATTTCCAGCAGAAGAGAATAAGAGAACGTGGCCCAAACCCCGTGATTTGGGGTGTAGCCCAGAAACAAAGCCCAGCTTGGGTAGCTGTTCCTTTCCTTGTGGCTCTTCCCTCATTCGCGATCCTGGGGTTCTGCTAAATGTCACCCACAGAACAAAATTATCTCAGTATTCATTGCCAACCAAAGAAAGGCAGCTAGGGGATAAATAAAACAGATGTCTTCCTTCCTTCCTAAAGGTGTTAAATCAATAGCTTTTTTGAAGGGGATAACAAAAAGTAGAGATCATAGAGCAGGTGGTAAGCAGGAACCACAAATTCCACCTTCAAGTCTTTTTGTAAAGCTGGCCATGGCCATCCTACAGAGTGCAGTGTGCAGGATGCCAGGGATAGCAGGGGGTCCCCTCAGGGCCCGGCCTGGGCTCCAGCTGCTCCTCAGTTTTGATCCTCTGATTTCTATCTCATCAAATCTACCTGTCTCTCATATTCCCCCGATGGCCCCTATCATTTCCCCAAATATATCTGCTCTTCAATCTTTTCTCTATTAAATATAGTCCAAACTGAACTTGTTATTTTTACCCTTCAAGTCCTACGTTATACTAAACAAAAATTTCTGCTGGCAATCGGGCCTTCCCCGGGGCTGCCCAGCTGCCGTTGGGGTGATTAGGGTGTTTCCCGCAGCTGAAGTCTCTTGTAATTAGCAAGCCCTTCAGGCAGTCTGGACCCTGAATTTAGCTGCCATCTGGTATCATCTGTAAATGACAATGACACTGTATCTTCTCTGTTGACACAGAATGCACGCACGTGCCTACCCCCACCCCAGCAACCCTTAGAGAGATTTTACTGCCCGATTTCTCTTGTTAACCCGTGACTAGTAAGGAACCGCAGGCTGTAGTCAACTTGCGCAGAGTTTCCAGAGCCATCAAGAGGCTAAAGCCAAAGGCCACAATTGGCCAAGTAGCATCTCCTGTCACTCTTTACCAGTGTTTCTCAGCATGGCTTCTGGACGAGCAGCACTGGGATTATCTAGGAACTTGAGAGAAACACTATTCGTGTGTCTCACCCTGGACCTATAATCAGAAACTCTGGTGATGGGCCCAGCAATTGTATTTCAGCAAGCTATCCAGGGCATTGTGAGGCATGATAAGTTTGTGAACCACTTCTCACCAGAGCTCAGCTGACAGGATAATTCTTTGTTGTGGGGACTGTCCTTTGCATTGTAGGATGTTTAACAACATCCCTGGCCTCTACTCATTAGATGCCATTAGCATCCCCTCAGTTGTGATCGACCAAAACGTCTCTAGACATTGAGCAAAATCGCCCGTTGATGGAGAACCATTGCTCTGCAGAGGTTCTCTGCAGGCTTTAAGTCTAATAGCTTAGCGCTATTTGACTGATGATTGTTGATGTGGAAAACTCTATGTACATTGTATACAGAGTGGGGTGCATGCAGTATGATTCAAGCTTTAATATGCATGCAAGTCACCTGGGAATCTTGTTAAAAATAGTTCTGGAAATAGTTCAGAAAATCTGAGCTGGATTCTGAGATGGTGAATTTTAAACAAGCTGTAAGTGATGCCTCTATTGCTGCTCTGCAGACAACACTTTGATTAACAAGGTTCTATAGAATCTTGAAATATTTATTGAATAAAGGAATGAATAATTAAAAGATAAGGTTGCCTTTTTTAGAATGTATAAGCATTGTTTTCCATTGAACTCCTCATTTCTGGAATTTCTTTCCTTTTACTATTTCTATGTTTTTTAAAAAGATTTTATTTATTTATTTTTAGAGAGGGGAGATAGGAAGGGGAAAGAGAGGGAGAGAAAGATCAATGTCTGGTTGCCTCTTGCTTGCCCCCTGCTGAGGACCTGGTCCCCAACCCACGCATTTGCCCTGACTGGGAATCAAACCAGTGACCCTTTGGTGGCAGGCCAGCACTCAATCCACTGAACCACGCCAGCCAAGGCCTACTTCCATGTTTTAATGTTTAAAAATGTCAATTTTATTTTAGTAAATATATCTGATATTCGAGGTCTGTCCAGTAAAAGTCCAGCCATTGTTAATGTAATGAGAACGGTTTGTGAGACAATGCTCCCACTCAGGTATCATGTCTCGTGCAGAGTTTTTTGGTGAAACATCAAATCACCAAGGTGATGCAGCCCCTCTACAGCCCAGATTTGGTGCCCTGCAACTTCTGGCTTTTCCCAAAACAAAAATCACCTTTGAAAGGAAAGAGATTTCAGACTGTTGGTAAGATTCAGGAAAATATGACTGGGCAGCTGATGGCAACTGGGAGAACTGTGTGAGGTCCCAAGATGCCTGCTTTGAAGGGGACTGAGGCATCATTGTCCTGTGTACAGTGTTTCTTATATCTTATTCAATAAACATCTCGATTTTTCATATTACATGCCTGGATACCTTCTGGACAGATCGCACATACCAAAAATTACCAAAAGATCTTTGCATATTATATATACTACATTTAAAGATACATAAAAGTAAATGTCCAAAATGTATTTCCTGGCCAGTGAAAGATGTACTGTAATGTTCTAAGTCCTAATTCACTCAGCTAGTGTCTCTTCAGTACTTTTTCTGTGCAGGGCATGCTCATCAATTGCTCATCTGAAATATACATGTATGACACTTGCAATGAGCACATACCTACAGCTGTAAGCTTTCATCATATAAATTTCCAAATGATGTAAAAGTGATGCTTACTGGGAAAGGTTAATGCCTCATGGCCAAAAATACACATAAAAGCAAGAATTAGCCAGCAGGGCTAACTTGTTTTTATTGTCATCTGAGTTAGTGAGAAACTGGTTCCAAATGATCTTCTATCACCATAGGAGAACGGTGGCAGTTGCAGTTGCAGAAGTGGCAGGATAGTGTCCTTCTCGGCTAATGAATACCCAGTACTTTCTTTGTTTTTCAGTTAATCCATTGAGACATGTGGCTGTGAAGTGTGAAAAAAGTCAAATACTGGGGATTGAGATTTTAACTTAAAGGGCCATATTTTTTGGCTTAAAATTGGAAAACACACAGAGAAAGGCATGCTAGCAAATATTCCTGTATAAACAATGATACTATGTGATGGATAATAGGGAAAATATTAACCTTGACATGCTTGTTGAAATCAAGGCTTTAGACAGAACTGTGTGGGATGCCTGCATTTCAAGGTGATATGAATGGGCTCAGTGGGCTCATTTTCATTGCAGCAGCCCAAAACACCACTACTATTCAATTTAAATTGTGCTTGTGTTGCAAATAAATCACTGACCATTGATGAACACATTATACTTAAAGTACATTCTCATTTTACAATGCGTACCAGAGACTTACTAGCCATTCAGTAAGTCTGTTTCCTTTCCCTCTGGGCACATGGCTAACATAGGCAGTGGACTCTTGAACAACACAGGTTTGAATAGTGTGGGTCCAATTGTATAATGGATGTTTTTCCATAAATATGGTAAATGTGTTTTCTATTTATGATTTTCTGAATAGCATTTTCTTTTTCTACCATACATGTAATATACATAATATATGTTAATTAACTGTGTTATCAGTAAGGCTTCTGGTCAACAGTAGACCATTAGTAGAGAGTAAAACATTACACACAGATTTTCAGCTGTTTGACCAGCCTCTGGCTAGACCATGTTCCATTCACCACGGGGCATCTTATCATATGAAAGTATAATTTTCATACTGTGCCTTCCCATATTTGCCTGTAACAGAAGGCACAGTGGAGGAAGATTGCTAGAGAGGGTGTGGAACGAGAAGAAATGGCTCCTGAGGCACTTTAATCAAGGCAGAGTTGGGTCATCGAAGTCAAGGGAAGAGATCGTTTAAAGAAGGCAGGAACAATCAATTATGTTGGATGTGGCTGAGATGTCAGCCACCGTGAGAACTGAAAATTGTCCTTTATGTTTAGCAATAAAGGTTACCAATAACCTCCATGAAAGCAGTTCTGATGAAGTGATCAGAAGGAGATGCAGGAATAAATAAGTGCACATACAAAACTCTTTGAAGAATTTTGTGAAGGATGAGAAAATTAGGGACCTAAGAAAATGGAGCGAAGAATAAATAACTTTTCATGGAGAGCGTGAAGTGATGAAGGAAAGGGTCAAGAAAGATGAATGTGCAGAGTTGTAGACCCAGGTTGAGAGTGATGAATAGTCATAGGTAATGAAGATAATCCTAATCAAATTGTAGATACGTGGAAGGGGAGGGGACGTGTAGAAAGTGAAAATTAAGAGAGCAAATATACACTCTTCCAAACAACTATGTTAAAGGACGAGTCTAGTGGAACTTTATTTTCTCTAAGGAAATTATACTGTCTTAAATAAGTAAACATTATTGTGAATGATCAGAGATGGGAGAGATGAGAATTGTAACCAACACTCAGATTTACACATACACACATTTACATACACTTACTTACACTGTAGAGAGAGTCACTGTAAAAAGCTTATTGAAATGGAGTTAAAATACTGAAAATATAAGTTGGGCTCTGGATTTGTCAGAATTCATATTGATGAGAGAGTATTATTCATTTCTTCATTGTATAACTGAGCACTCCATTTCTGGCACCAGAGTCCTCCATGATTTCTGGTCTTGTTTAAAGGTCTTAGGGCATTGATAGAATCAGCACTTTAAGGCACAACAGTGGTATGTAGCTTTAAGTCAACTGCACAAACATGGAGATCAGAAAACTTCAAGTAGGACATTGGCCTTCATTTTAATGAGCAGGCTGTTTAATATGCATCACTTTAATATCAGTACTTCAAAAAGAGGAATCACTGGGAAATAAAATAAATTTATCTCTAGGTTCTAGGGTTTTAATTGAGAGCAATGAGGTAGTAACAGAACAGCAATGAACTGACGCTTACTAATAGCAATGTATTCAGAATAAAAACATAATATTTTTAAAATTACATTTTTTATTCCATTCTACAGCTAACTTTCACTAAGTAAAGCATAGTTCCACAGTTAAATGTGATTCAATTCAATCCAATTCCACTCTGCTCAACTCAAGAAACACATATTTACTTAGGAAGCCAAAAATCATAGCAAATCTTTGGTTTTTTAAAAGAACTGACATTTTCTTAAGAATAATATATATGTATATCTGTGTGTCTATATCTGTACATCTATACAGTATAAAGCATTTTTAACTAGGAAATTTTGGCAAGAGGCTTTACTGCATAATGGCACTGGTGAAAACCATGTGCCAAATATATGCTTGGGGATATTTTGGAGAAATTAAATGTTTTCTTAATCATAGCTATTATACAATTGATACTTTTTATTGTTGTTCTTAAATACTGCATAAAAATGAAACTCTAGAAATTTTGTCTCAGAATTATATAAACTAAAATGGTATTCTGGAATCTCTATTTTATCTCTTGCTATGTAAAAACATTGGGAAGTTGGGAAGAGTGAATATTTGGGGGGAAGTCAGGAGTAGCATCTTGGCAAGAGGCTTGGGGACATTACAAAGAGAGTAGTTGCCCAGTGAGAGGCTTCTTGTGGCTCTGTGTTAGTTTCCTAGGCTGCCACAGCAAAGTGTTACAAACTGGGTGACTGAAAACAGCAGAACTGTCCCATACTTCCGGAGGCTAGAAGTCCAGAGATGTTGGTAGAGTCCATCTGAAACCTGTAGGGAGGAATTCTTCCTTGCCTCCTTCCCACTTCTGGTATCCTTGACAACTCCTAGTTTTCCTTGGCTTGCAGCCGCCTCACTCTGTTTCCTGCCTCTGTTGTCTCCGTGTGTGTCTGAGTCCTCCCATGGTGTCTTCCTCTTCTCTTAAGAATGTGAGTCATATTGGCTTAGAGCCCACACTAATGACCTCACCTTACCTTGATTACATTTGCAAAGACCCTATTTCCAAAAAAGAACATATTCACAGGTACCAGGAGTTAAAACTCAATGTATCTTTTGGGGGCACACAATTCAACCCATATCAGCAGGTGTGACTTAGATACTTCTGTGTGAGAGGTGATGTCTAAGATGCTGTATTAGGCTCTCAGGAAAGCTGTTCTTTGTCTAACGTACTAGTGCTGTTATTCCCAAATGTTCAACTAACTTCTTCTATTTCCTGATTGAGTAGCATTTTCACAAAACCAAGGTGAAGGACTGCTATTCCGTGTGTTATCTGGTGTGGACAGAGAGAGGAGAACGGGTTTGAGTGCTCAGTAATAGAAGATACAAGATACGTTTCTATAATACAGAAAACCCAAACAGTGGATAAAATAAAAGTTCATTTTTACTCATCTTACAGTCCATAGGTAGGCCACTGGCTCAAGTCAGGGAAACTCTGCACAAGGCCGTCAAGGGATCCAACTTAGCAAGCATTTCTGGGTCCAAGTTAACTATTCCATCACTACCATTTGTTAGCCACAGAAAGTGAGAACAAGAATGTAAAGGCAAACAGATTTCTTTTTGAAGGAAATGATTCAGAAGTTGAAAACATTGCTTCCTCTCAAGTATTATTGACCAGAACTTAGTTAAATGGTCACATCTGGGTGCAAAAGGGGCTGGGAAATGTAGTCTCTAGCTGACTGTATATGCCTTTCTGAAACCCAGTAAGAGATGGGATTCTACGTCAAATAATGAGAGAAAGTGGATACTGAGGCACAATTAGCAGTCTCTGCCAAGGTAACAATAACATGAGTAAAATTGGAAATTCACTGAAAATAAAAAATTGTACTTAAAGGTAACCAAGTTAGCCCCCAGGAATTCCCAGAGACACAAGACTGCCAAAAGACAGCGTGGCAGTTGAATGTATGAGTGTTGGAGGGGAGCGTGCTGGGATAGAGTTGGGAGGGTGGAGGTGTTAAGTGTGGTATTTGGCAAAGCCTAAGCAATAATCTTTTATTATCAAAGTACAACATGTCCATAGCTGACAACTAGATTTTATATAGTAAAAGAGGGAGGTTTATGTCGGAATCTCAGCATTAAAAAAAAAAAGAAAGAAAGAAAAGGAAACTACCATAAACTACATTAAAGAAATGTTAAAGAAATGCTAGAAGTTTGGTTTTATCAAAGGGGAAGTAGAAGATTCAGAGTTGATTTGTAATCAACACATAATTATTGAGAAACAAGCATCTCAAGAATTTTAGAGAAAAATTACAGGAAATGTAACAAATGAAGTCACCTTCATTTTAAGATTTAAAGCCAAATTATTAAAATTTTAACAATGTTATGTATATCTTATAAAGTTCCAGCAGCAAGCTGTGAGGGGAAGACCAAAATATTCTGAGTGATAAATTTATCATGTTGTTTTCTAACTCATTTTGAAAAGAAATATTCATTTGGATGCATAAATAATCTAATACTCGTTTTTAAGTCAGCTGGGAAAAACTACCACGAACATAACTTGTAATGTTAAAACATCCAAGCTAAAGCTTCCCCCTCAGCTTGAGAAGAGCCAAAGGTATCGTTGTTATATTGTGTTGGCAGTCCTATCCAGTGCAGTTATGCAAATAAACAAGTAAATAAACACCACCCCCTCAAAAAAGGCAAAATAATTGAGAAATAAGACTGCAAGTTTGTCTTTTTTTCTGACAGACAACATAATTGTGTATGTAGGAAAATGCAAAAAAATTACGTGCAAACAACTAGAACTTAGCAACAATGATGAATAAAAATAGAAATAAAAAGTCAATTTTATTTTTATATACCAGTAACAACTAGAAAATTAAATTTAAAAATATACCACTTGTAGTGGCATCAAAAAAAAACATCAACTATCTAACAATAAATCTAGGGAAGATATTCAAGGACTCTATACTGAAAAATAGCATTATTAAAGTTGTTAAGGAGTATGGAAATAAACAGATATATCATGTTGATAGATTGGAAGACAAAAGTATTTAGATTTCATGATGGGATTGTACCCTAAGAAACCTGAAACACCAATTCAAAAGAACTATGCACCCAATGTTCATAGCAGCATTATTTATAGTTGCCAAGTGCTGTAAATAGCCTAAGTGCCCACCAGTAAATGAGTGGATCAAAAAACTGGGGTACATTTACACAATGGAATACTACACAGCAGAAAGAAGGAACTCCTACCCTTCTCAAAAGCATGATGGAACTGGAGAGTCTTATGCTAAGAGAAATAAGCCAGACGGCAAAAGACAGATACCATATGATCTCACCTATAAAAGAAAGTGAACAAAACAAACAAATGAGCCAAATAGAGCCAGGGGCATGGAAACAAGGAACAGACTGACAGCAACCAGAGTGGGGTGGGGAGGGGAGGGGGGGGGAGGAAGGGGAAGGGTCTATTCAAGGAGCAGGTATAAATGACCCATGGGCATGGACAGCAGGGTGGGGATTGATGGGGGGGAGGGTGCGGAGGGAGCTGGTAGATAGGAGAGGGGAGAACAACGGGAAAATTTGGACAACTGCAATAGAACAACAATAAATTTTTTTAAGAAAAATAATTTAGCTGTTAGTCTTCCTCAAACAGTTATAGATTCATCATAATGTCAATTAAAATCTCAGCAAGTTGTGGAAAATGAAAACCTTCAATAACATTTATATAGAAATGAAAAGGCAGAGAACAGTTAAGTCATTTAGAATTCAAAAAACAAAGCAGGAGGACCCACCCTACCATATATTAAGACCTATTGAAAGCCGATTAAAACAGTTGGTATCGGCTCAAGGACAGATAACTAGACCAATATAACAGAAGAGAGAGACCTACCTTCTCCTCCCAAGAAGCAGTCTATACATACACAGTCACCAGATTTGTGCCAAAGGGGGCATGGCAGTACAGTGGAAGGCCTCTTCAGTTAGTGGTGCCGGGTCCATTGATATCCACTTGGGAAAAAATCAATCTTGACTTCACACCATACAGAGAAAATTTTAGATTATTTCAAATCTAAATTTAAAAGATGACTGTAATAAGACTTCTACTTAAAAAATCATGGGAGACTATCTCTGTGACTTTGAAGTAGGCAAAGATTGCTTAAATAGAACACAAAATATACTAATTTTTTAAATGATTAATTTAACTATATTAATATTCTGAATTTCATTTTACTAAAAGACATTTTTTGGGATGAGAAGAAAAACCTTATCATGGGATATGGCATTTCCAATTTCTATATGTGTAAAACACTGCAACTATAATATACAAAGTATCCCTATTAGTACCTATTAACAAATAAGAGCTAAACATCCCAAAAGAGAAATGGGCAAAGTCTTGAAGATATATCACAGAAGAGCATATCCAAATGGCGCCCCCCAAAAAAATATGAAATAGCAATAAGTACCTGAAAATGTGATACACTTTGAGGGAAGCTCATGAGGGAAATGCAAACCAAAAGCACAATGCTTATAGCACTATACACTCGCATGGTGATTAAGAAGGAAAAGACAGGCAAAGCCAAGTGTTGAAAAGGATGTGGGGCATCTGAATTTTCATGCACTGCTGTGAGGGTATAAATTGATACAGCCACTTTGGAAACTCTTTGGCAGTATCTATTAACCCGAAAAAAACATATACCCTCTGACTCAAATTCTATTCCTAGATACATAATCCACTGATTTAAGTACATATTTTCACCAAAAGATTTGTACAAGGAAGTTTATGGAAGCAATATTTATAATAGTCAAAAGCTGCAATTTACAAATGCCAATCAACAATCTGACAGTAACCAGAGGGGGGGTGGGAGGGGACAATGGGGGGAAGGGTTTTCAGGACCAACTGCAAAGGACACATGGACGAAACCAAGGGAGGATGGAAGCAGGGAGGGAAGTGGGGATGGCTGAGGTTGGGGGGGCGTGGTAGGGGGTAAATACAGACAACTGTAATTGAACAACAATAAAATAATTTTTTTAAAAAGTGGAGGGATAAGTAAGTTGTGGTGTCTTCCATCATAGCGTCTTACACAGAGATGAGAATTAGTGAACAGAAAATATATGCAACAACATGGGTGAACCTCACAAACACGAGACACAGCAGCAACAAGCTGGATACAAAGAGTGAAGAATGCATGGTTCTGTTTCTTCTGTGTTCAACATCAGGCAAAATTAATCTGTAATGATAGGAAGCCAAGATAGTTGTTGCCTTTGGTTAAGGTGCAGTGATGGGAAGGACTATGAAGAACTTCTGTGGATGCTGATAATGTTCTGTTTCTTGATTTGATAGGTTCCTGTTTCTTAATTACATAGATGTATTTGTTAGAATTCAGAGTACTGTGCACTTACAATTTATGTACATTTCTACATGTAGGTTATATTTCAATACAATTAAAAACATCAATTCTATTACCTTATGGTTACATATTGTTCAAAATAATTAGAAGGCACAATTTCAGCTCTTAAGGAATTTCATAAATCCAAGTGAGGGAAATGAAATTCATGTCATGATATGATTTGAGGGACATAGAGGCAATAATTACAAGCAAAATAATATGCTGCAATTTAAATGAGGAAGCTAAATTTGAAGAAAAGCAAATGGACTAAAAGAATTCCAAGGATCAGCCTTTCCTTTCATTTTCTCTGGGTATGAATACAGAGTTTGGAAAAGACAGGCAGTCTTATATTTTTAAAATGCATATACCTTTTAATTTTTCTAAAATGTGCTCTTTGCAAATTAAAATGTAAAAGAAGGGACTCTAAGGTGATAAAACAGGCTATAGGAAATCCTGAAGCAGTGTCCATTAGCAGACAATAACAAAGTTTAAAAAGAAGATTATTACCACACCAAAAAACAGGAAGAAGAAAAAAAAAGTCCGTGGCTCCATAGCACTCCTAAAGCTGTTGATTTTCTGTGTGTGGGTAAAATTTGTCCTCAATGACTTCTTCCAATCTACTCCTTTCCCGTTCTTTTATTTCCTTAATTAGCCCACTCAAGTAAACCTGTGTGTGTGGAATTGGAAGAATTTTTTTGCAGCCCCACATACTTATTAATTATTCTAACTGTCATGGTTTCAATAGAAACCTAGAGAGAAATGATTTCAAAATGCAAATAACATCATCCTTTTCAACAACAAATTATAGCACTCTGAGTGGCCCGACATTTTAACGGCAGAGTAAAATTAGGGCTACACAATGTAGACACCGACCGTAACTTGTATGCTTTAACTTCAAGGCGGTTTGCAACTCATGGCCTCTTTTATGGGAGATCTATTTCTCAAAAGAGAAATCCAGTCTCTTATGGGAGGATCTGAAGCTTGGAAATCCTTTCCTTACCCTGTCCCTGTAAAAACCACCTTCATGGGGTATGAGGCAATAATAATCTTCTTAGCAGGTCTCCTTCAGCCCACTTGAGAAATTAGAATGAGTTGAGAGAGTCCATAAAGTAGTTTCTCAGAAGTAAAACTGCATGTTTATTTGTACATGTGCCCAAAAGCCTTGCAATGAGTGCATTTTTATAATTCTAATAGATTTCCAGAGTACTACCTATTATCTCTTCTATGCTAATGGCCAGAGGCTATTGAAAAGGGAGTAATTTTATGAAAACAAACTAAACATCCCTGCCAATTTGTGAAACTTTCCAATTGCCTTTTTTAATTTTATTTTTTGGTTTGTTAGGTTTATCTGGTTTGTTGATAAGGAAGAACAGCAATGAGCATTAATTTATCCCCACCCTTATTTGGTGTGGCCAATCTTTCACTGGCAAGTCATATTGCAATTCAGGTGCCACTATTACTTAAACCAAACTTTGAAAAAAAGTGAGACTGAAACAGAAAAAATGTGATGGTAGAGTGGATGAAAACTCCTTTAAAAATGCAGTAGAACAACATCATTTTGGGGTGTGGTTTTTTTCACTTCCTGCTATCGCAGACTCTCAGTCACGTTTTCATGTGCTATACCCTCTCTGTGAAAAACAGAAGAAGCAGCATTTACACTGTTTAAGTTTGAAAAACAAAACACAGTGAAAGGAAATGAGCAAACTGTGTTTTATCTTTGGCTCTGTATTCTTGAGAAATCCCTCATATCAAGAATCACTTTTGAAGAGAAAAAATCTCTTTAGTTCTATGGCCAAATTAGCTTACTATGTGAAATTACTAAACTCATCTAACTTGTTATTTCAGACAACCGCTCTCCCTTGTATCTTTAAGGTGCACTAAACATGTATGTAGACACTGTCACAGTCAACGGATAATGCCCTTGTTTTCTGTTTCGGATCTCGGTCCCCAATGTAATGGTAATGCAGCAGCCTACAGAGAATGCCAAAGTTGGCTTTTAAATGACACCTCTATTCCCTGTTCAGTATCATCACTCCCACTTTCCCTCTCCTACAAATTTGCCAAGTTAACTTTGCTCTTGAGCCTCAATTATACTGCACTTAACTTGAATTTCTTTGCTCATTTTCTTTGAAAAACTATAATCCTGATATTTTTATTTTAAATCATTGCTGTCTCTTTTTCTCTGCCACTTAGCTGCATCTGTTTGTATATGTTTTAATATACATATGTACATATTTACCTCACAATTAAACTATTTAACACTAAGTAAAAAAATGGTATTTTGGTCCATATACCATGTTCTCTGCTGTGAAGGCACTGAGGTAGAGTTTGTAGTGGGAAGCTAGGATTGCACTGTCTTGCTAGGAAATTGCTGAAGGGAATTAGCAATCAACAACTAATGCAGAATTTCACTACCATGTAGATCATTAGACTCAGTTGCTGGCAGTAGCTGAAAAAGAAAACTACAAAAACTAAGATCTTTCTGGAGAGAGAACCATTGCCTTGGAAAATAGATGTTGAATAGCCCTTAAGAGCCGGTGTTCTATCTGGTTTTGTAATCTTCCTTTCTCCCTCTTGTTGCATGTCTGTAAATGAAGTATACTCTTTGAGGAAACACATGATAAACTAGAGTTAGGGACCATTAGAGAAGTATAGCTGAGAAGTCTGAGATCTGTTTTATCATTATGGAAATTTTGCTCCTGAGAAGTGAAATGAGTTGCTCAAAGAAAGTATTATAACTGATGGAATAGGAACAGGAACACACAGCTTGCTTGAGTCCACTGGGCATTTTGCTACCCTACTATATGGCCGGGTTAGATATTGATGACCACACTTACCGCCAGTGTCATGATTCCCATTACATAGAGGGAGAAGCGAAGAAGATTTCATTACAAAAATGTTGAAACAGCTGAGAGTTGGCTCCTGCTATTATTTCTAGCTGGTTGTAAAGAGGAAGCTACTTATTGGCACTGCGGTGTAAATGTTAGCTCACATTCTCAGACCTGCCAGAAAGATCTTATAAAATGATGGAATAGGAAGGGTGCCTTCTGAACTGCAGTTTTGATGTCTGGGTAAATTTTGGTGAAAATAGGGAAGGAACTAGGTAAGGTAGGAGTGAAGTTAGGGCAGTTTCTTCTCAGGCAGGGCAGCAATGGTTACATGGGGATTTTATGCCAAAGAACCTCCACAATCATGTTTCAAGCCTAATGTCTATAGATTCTGCTTGACCCCATTTTCCTCCTGCCACCTTGGTTCCAGTTAGACTGACAGGCCATTTCTGGATGCACTATTCTTTTATTAATTTATTTTTAAAGGTCTCCATGTCTTTTTATAGAGGAGTTCCTTGATTTTCATTGTTTCACTATGCTCGAAGTCAGTTATCATCGTTTAGTTACATAGCACCAGTCCCTCACCAACGCAATTCAAATTTCAGTTACCAGGCTATACGAACTCTGACTAATTGTATGTAGTACAAACTGTGCTGCTAGGTCCTCAAATCACTACTTAAATAACATACACGCATCATGATTCATGACCAGTCATGTCACTTCTTTTAAAAGTTGTTTGTGATCAGTCATTACACATGGATTTCTCAGTTCATGCACAGAATGCACAGCATACAGCTGTATTACCTCCTTGACGCCCAGAGATAATCCCTCCTGCTATTTTACAAAATGGACAATAAAAGAGGGAATGGCCATTGATGGTGAAAGTGTTAGCAAAGAAATGAAAAATGATAATGCTGGAAGTAAAACAGGAATTAAACATAGATAGACTTATAGGAGAAACAGCTGACTAAGGAGATGGTAACTCGGCCACTGACTGAGACGCTGCAGATGAGCTGCCGAGGGATTTGTGAAGGTGAACCTATCGGCATAAGTGAGGAACGTGGTTGCCATGAAAGGAAAGCACGTCCTTGAAGAAACGACAATGGCAAAAAAAACCCCACTTTGCATTAAACAGTCCTCCAAAAATTTTATGACATTGAAAATACCATGTCACATTAAACTATTCTCCAGGAAATTTTATGACATTGAAAAATATGAAGGGCGAAGTGCTGGAAGCTGACGCTCACTTAGACGGGACGATGGTAACAAACCGAGGCATCAAAGTGATGCGCACTCCCTGTCATCGAAGGGAAAGCTGCTGTTACAACTACTATGAACTTTTTTCTACAATGAAATGAAACACTTTACTTTTCAATGTTTTTAATATTTAAAATTACAGTATGCTAAATACATATTGATCCTACTAGTTTTTCATTTTCTTGTATGTTTATAACCAATACTAAGACAACTTGAATGCTGTGAGAAAAAATTAAAAGAGAAAACCATACTTTTTCCAATTGATTATTGAGATTGTTTTGCACAATTTCAGCTTGCACAGTCATTTTTACAGTTCCACATGACCTTAAAAAGCAAGAACTCCTTTGGATAGCATTTGTATCCACTTCATTGTAACACCTGATCTGTCAGGTTGTTAATATGTCTGTCTGTCTGTCTCTCACGAGAGACCATTGAATTTTTGTGGAACAAGAACGTCTGTATCTTTCCCCCAAAGCTGTCTGTAGCAACTTTGCAATAGCAGATCCTCAACAGTTTTGTCAACTGAATGAAAGAAATACCTTCTATTTAATCTTTGACATTGTACAAGGAAAGCACATTGAACATAAACTTTCTACACTTGTGTATTCTTGTACCTGAGATCATTAAAGAATATGAGGACTAAGTGATAACTTGGAGAGTTTTTACTTTTATAAGACCAAAAATATCTGAACCCTGTCCCTTAAAGAGAAAGTTGGCAAACACTAAGAATTCTGTAAATGTCGATTCCTGTCACTATGTGAATCAAGAGTGTCCTGATAATTTTTAGTCAAAACTTTTGACTTCAAACCAAATGTAAAAGTATACTCTTATTAAGGTTTGTCTAACTGATTAGTCACATAAAATATGCACATTCATAGATTTTAGAGTGTATCTAAAACACATTGGATCTAAAGTAGATTCTTATTCTTGGTTACTATTACTTAAAAAGTTGTGATTATAGTGGATCTAGGAGGGTATGCCAACACAAAATTAAATGTTGGTAAAATAGCAAAAAATTGTTACTATTTTTTCTTCTATGTAGTCTACTCAGTTTCTCCAGATATCTAAACATCAGATCAATTTTTAAAAGTCATTAGGGAACATGTATTAAATTGAAAGTAACAGAGATTTTGCAGTTTGAAAGTTGTTATATAGTTCTTATAGGCCAGTGCTTTGTGAACTAGCTACTGAAGAATTATTGAGGACTTAACATGCAGTCTTATCATGTGTAACTAGTACGTAGATTACAGGTGACTCAACACCTGAACTCAACCACACCAAACTGGTTTACACCCTATTCAACAAGATGAATCCACTAATAAAAGCTGTGTCAAATTGCTATAAAAGTTTCTAAGAGCTTATTTTCAAGTTTGATATCTATTTTGTGAACGAGTTCATGGTCCATATGTTGAGTGGTGCTGCTTATAGACTAGTCCTGTGTTCCAGAAGTTCAGCATTTTGAGCTTCTTAACCACCCGACCTTCATGAATGAATGAATGTCTACAGAGTTCTCCCCTCTGTAGACATTCATTCTCATGATCACATCCTTCACCATGTCAAGCACAAAACCAAAGTTCAAGAACTGTGTATTAGATAAATAAATGAGCTAACAAACTAGTAGATGGTGGAGAAATCACAGAATAAAAGGGGAATATCTCTGATGGGAATAGGAGTTCAAAGGTGAGAAGTGAGAGGCAATGAGGTGAACCTGTGTTTAGGTCAGAGCATTACCTAATTGTTGCTGGAGGTGAGACTCAACATTGGGGTGGGTACACAGCTACAACGCTATCTAAAATGTGTCAAGTCACATATAAAATTTGTGATCTAGCCAGAATAATGGTGGGCTCAAAGTTTTCTGGAAATCTTTCCTTTAAGATTAGACTGACAGACTGACTTTAGACATATGTGTAAACCAGGAGTCTTCTGACTCCATTCCATGTTGTATGGTCTCTAGCTCCCTAAGGGTTATAATGGTGTTATGAGTTACATTGTGGGCAGGATGTAAACTCCTCACAACCAAACTCTACTGTTACAATCAATACAAAATGAGAGTAAAACTTACCGAAGTCAATGTTATCAGCCCGCATGCTCAGAGGGTAGGGATACTGAAAGCCCAACATGGAAGAGATTATTTCCTAAAAGCTTCTTTTTTAAATTTTTTGGGCGTACCTATACTGGGTTTTCCATGGGCAATATAGAAAAATGGGAAACAAATATTTTATAAGGAAAATATATTCCTTTTTAATGTATGATTATAAATGCTGGAATAAAGAACAATCTCAAAAATATATTTTATGTACATACATACATATTTTGTATGTATATATGAATATGTATATATTATACATGCAAAGTACATATATAAATATTATATACATATATACAACAGTGGAGGCAGATTAAATTAACAGTGAGTAAAGAAGTAAATATTTTAACCAGGATTTGGTAATTTGCACATACAAAGTAGGACAATGAATTATAGGATAATGAGCAAAGGAAACATAAAATGCTTAATGGCGCTAGTGCTCAGTTCATGGCTATAAAAACCTACTTCGAGTCATGTTTAATTGAAACATATGCTTTCCAACAGTTTGCACATTTGTTTTGAAAAGTTAACCTGCCTCATTTTTCACCTAAAGAAAAGACAGATTGAGGTGTACAAAACATGTATATAGAGCCTTTTAAATGTAAAATATTGGAAAGGGTAAATATAAGGTAAATAGTCAAAATTTGGTTTTCTGAGTAATTCTTGTGATGATATTTTTATTTAAAAACTCTGTTGGTAACATCACTAGCAAAACTCCCTTTTCAGTACCCAAGTCATATTTATGTTACTCCCGCTAGTCTTCAGTCCTTTCCGAAAGAAGTTGAAAAACAGTCCACATTTCCACTGACGGACTGGTTTGCATAGTGGTAACATCATGCCCTGAGGGTTCCAACTCTCTAAAAGAACAGGAATCAAGTTACAATTGGGGCTAACAAGGTAAAGGAAAACAGTGTTATACTTCCATAGGAATAAATTCTAATAATGTAGGCCATCCAATTGAATTCAGCTTTGGCAGAAAGACTGAAATTAAGGTGCTGTCATTTGGGATCAGTTTTGACAAAAATGAGAAAATTCAGTGTGGAAGTGAAAATAAAAAAGAAATTCTATCAGGCAGTTATAAAATCTAAGCACCAAATCTACCAATATCCTTCATCTTGGAAATGTGGGCTGTAAATAAAAAGTAGCTAGAACTCTGTATTAAGGTTAATTACGGACTTTGATCTTTGCAAGAATCTTGTTTAAAAAGAATTCTTCCGCAAACTGAATAGTAATATCCTAATTCATCCATTGTATAATTTAGACTAATTTCTACTAATATATGTGACAGTGTTTCTTAGATATAGTTGAAATAATCTTGATTACATGAGAACAACTCTATGTTAGGTGCTGACAACCAAAAATAACAGCAAAAGTAAAACAAAAATAAGAGAAGTTCTGAAAACAAAATGTCTATCAGGGTCATCTACTACAAGTATGGTTTTTTTTTCATCAAAAGAGAAGAAATCCTTTTTCTTTTTAGTTTCTTCAACTACACAAAAAGATTTGACAGGTAGTTTCAGCTACTTGGTAAGTTTTCAGGCTTCATTTCTTTGGAAAATAACTAAGAATTTATACTGTAATGTTATGGTTCCAGTTTATACATTTTAAAAACTTGATACAGTTTAAAGTACTACTTTCAAAGTTATCAGCTACCGTTTCTTTTCCAGTGTTATCTGGTTATGTATAACGTTATGATTAAAATCTGGTTTTATATAAGCATTTGGTGGCCGTATAATGAGAAATGATTAAACCCGTAAATGCTATTTCAGAACCGGGAAATAGCATCTCTTTGAAGCACAACGACAACTAAACTCAGTTATAATATGTCACTGGATGTGTCGGGCATGAACCACCTCTGAAAAGTATCACAGTGTTTTGAGAATTATGAACGAGGGGGCTCCTGTCAGGGAGTCCTGTACCTAATTAATCACTCAGGTTAGCCTTATCTCAGACTAGATCAGGACCTGCAGTTCCAATGACAAAATGGACTGAGGACTGAGGGGATTCTAAAAGAGAGAAAGTACGTATGCCATAAGAACTATAGAATTATTTTTAAATCTCAAAGTGGGATCCAGTCCATTGGCATTATCCCTAACACTTATGCCATAAATTCCCCTTACATTAGCCTGCCAACTTTTCCAGACTCCGTGAAAGGGGACACACTGTCCCTTAAGACAGTCCAGTTTCGAGGTGGCTGAGTAGTGTGTGTGTGTACATATATATTTACAGTGGCTTGGCGCAGCCAAGAGAATAGGATTCATTCTCCAAATTTTTCTACGCACCCACCTTCACTCCATCCTTCATTTCCATGCTTCCTCTGTTTTCACACCCTTTTCTTCCATTTTTTCCTCCTCTTTTTTTTTTTTTTTGAGGTTTAAAGGAATATAAATTGTTCTGGAAGAACTTTCTTAGGCTGGGGGAACAAACATTAACTTGAAGAGTTCCTGTGAACTTCTTTCCTGGAGAAGTGCATCTACTGAGTATGAGTTTTGTGAACAGCAACAGCCACAAAAAAACCGAGTTGATAAGATGAACTTGCAAGAGGCAACGTAGCATAACAGTTAGCTGCCAACAGTCTGAGCAGAGGGTCTATTTTCAAATTTTAGTTTTGCAAATTGCTAGTTGTATGAGCTTGGGAAAAGTTACTTAACTTCCCCCCACGTGTTGTCCTTGCTGCTGCTGAGATTTAAACATTTCATTCAAAGTCTTTTGGAACAGTGCCTGGCTCATAGTAAGCAGTAGTAAGTGTGGACTATTGACGTTATAGAAGAGATAGAGATGAGAAGAAAGAAGAGTGAAGGAGTAGAGGAGGGAGGAGGAGTGAGAGGGAAGAGATGGCATGCTAGAGTGAAGAAAGATCCGTATTCTGTGGACTGCGGGCCTCGCTTCCACCCGGCTTCACTACTGAAATTGCTCGACCAAACAAGGTGTCAGCCAGGAGGATCTGGCAAGTGCAGAGCGAACAGCAGAGTCCGGGAGACTGTACGTACTCTGGGCACTGCTCAGTGCCCTGCTGGATAACATTAGATACGTTTTGATTGGCTTTTATTTCATTCTTTTAAAAAATTACTTTTGTTAATCTTTATTTAGATAATATATTTTCATAATTCAAAATTCTAAAGCTATCAACAGATGGAAACAGAGTTATTCACCTACTCTGTTCCCTAACCATTTAAGTGTCCAGCTCTGGTACGCACTAATTTTACCAGATTTTCCAATGAGTGACAGTTATTAGGCCACCAGGAGAGTCTCTAACCCTGACTGTCCGGTTCTGGAACTCTGGGGCAACACAGAAGCAGTTTCGAGATATGCTTTCCAAACCTGTCTTTGTTACCTGTTCTTTCAGTTCTTAACAGTGGGATGGTCATTTCCTGTGAATAAATCTTGGAAACTGGATAAATCTTTTGAGGATGCTGCCTAGTCGAGTTAATTTGTCAAGATTGTATGTGTTTCATGTGGACTGTAGATACTGTACTATAACAGAAAACCTTTCATAAAGAAAAATCAGACTTATATTTTATGTAGCCTTTGATCTATGAATTTTTCTTAAAGAATCTATCAAACCTAGCTCCTTTAACAAAGTCTGAGGGAACCAAATCATGTTATGTTGGCCTGACTTGGCTTTTCCAGGCCATGTATAGAAGGGTAAGAGGTCTCTGATTTTATCAAATATGCCCTGAAAAATAAATCTTGTGATTTGTTCATCTTCTCTCCATCTATCAAAGCGAAACTAATAAACAGTCCCAGATGCAGCAGGAGAAAGATGAAAAAAATTTTTCCTCCATCAACCCAGTAGAAACCAGTATTGAGCAGAAAGAGTGCTGATTGCCAGTCCCCCCCCCGCCCCCACCCAACACCCAACTCCAAGACTAAAGAACTAACACAGGTGAAGGATTACCACGGGGATTACCAAACCCTCCTACTAGCGGAGCTTTTCTGGTAAATATTAGGTTTAACCTAAAAGTTAAAATGTGAACACGTACTGGTGAATAGTGGCATGCACCATGAATTACTCTCTTCATGTACCTCAGGGGGAAAAATTACTCTGTACACTTCAGCTTGTACAGAAGATGGTGTAGGAGGAGCTGTGTGTGCAAGGCCATGCAGTTTTTGTGCATACGAGTATGTGGAACAATTAATGTTCTGGCATGAGTAGTATTTCATTGTATTTACATCCCACCGTTTGCTTATCCACTTACCTTTTGAAGGCTATTTGGGTTATTTCAAGCTTTAGGCAAGTATGAATAGAACTGCTATGAACATTTACATACAGGTAGTGTGTATGTGCAGGGATTTTTGTATCAGGTAACTTTTTGTGTCTCTAGGGTTTAAATGGCAAGAGTGAGATTGCTGGGCCACATGGTTAGAGTATGTTTAGTTTTATAAGAAATTGCCAAAACTGGGCCCCAGAGTGGCTGTACCGCTCTGCTCTAATCAGCCTGGGCTGCCATAACAAAATAGACGGGGTGGCTTAAACAACAGAAAGTTTTTCCTTACAGTTTTGGAGGCTAGGAGTCCAAGATAAAGGTTCCATAACTTGGTTTCTGGTGAGAGACCTCTCTTCCCGGTTGCCAATGGCTGCCGTCTCATCTGCCTTCATGTGGTGAAGGGAGAAAGGGAAGTCTCTGGCGTCTCTTCTTGTAGGGGCACTGATTCTATTGGACCAAGACCCCACTCTTAAGACCTCATGTAACCTTGATTACTTGCTTGGGAGCCCCATCTCCAAATACAGCCATAGCGGGGATTAGAGCTTCAACATATGAATTTGGTGGTAGCTGGAGGAGGGAAATAAACATTTAGTCCATAACGCACTAGAAATATATGAAAGTTCCAGTTGGTTCACATCCTCCCCAGCACTTGTATTGTCAGATTTTTAAAAATTTAGTCATTCTAATAGGTGTGTAGTATATCAAAATAGATTTAATTTTCTTTTCCTAATGTCTAAGGATGTTGAACATACTTTCATATTTTCTATCATAATATCCTCTTAAGTAAAGTGTTTGTTCAAGTCTTTTGCTCCTTTTCTTTTAGTTCATTTTTTGTTGCTTTCTTACTAGTGAGCTTTGGATATGTGATTTGCAAATATTTACTGCCACTCTGTAGTATTGTTTTTTGGTTATATTAATAGTGATTATCACAGAGCAAAACTTTTTAATTCTAATGAAGTCTAATTTATATATAAAGGGCTATTCAAGGTATCCATTTTTCTTGTGTGAGTTTTGGATGTTTGGGTCCTTAAGGAATTGGTCCCTTTCAGTCAAGTTGCCAAATTTATATGCATCATATTATTTATAGAATTTCCTTATTTTTATTTTAATGTCTATGAGGTCTATAATGATTTCATTCTGGTATCAGCAATCTATGTTTTCTCTTTATTTTCTTTGTAAGTTTTGCTAGATGATTATCAATTTCACTCATTTTTTCAAAGAACCAGCTTTTGGTTTGATTTATTTTCTCTATTGTTTTCTCTTTTTAAATCTATTTATTTCTGCTCTTAAATTTATTCTTTAGTTTTTCTTCTCACATTGAGTTTATTTTACTTTATTTCTAGTTTCTCATAGCAAAACTTAGATTGATGACTTGTGATACTTCTTCTTTTTATGATATGCATTTCGTATAAATTTCCTAGAAGTGATCTTTGAGCTGCATCACACAGAGTGTGATATGTTGTTTCAATTTTACTTCAAAGTATTTTCTAACTATAAAATTATTGAATTATAATAATCTCATGGATTATTGATAAACATGATGTGTAATTTTCAAGTATTTGAGGATTTTGCAGTAATTTTCTGTTATTTATTTTTAGTTGAATGATGTTATATTCAGAGGCTATATTTTATTTTATTTTATATTTTTAACATTTTTAAAAATTGAATTTATTGGGGTGACATTGGTTAATATGATTATATAGGTTTCAGGGGTATAATCCTTCTTTAAAAATTTTTTTAACTATATTTTATTGATTATGCTGTTACAGTTGCCCCACTTCACCCCCCTTCTTCCCCCCCTTACCCCCCTTTCCCCTCCCTTTAGTTTTGTCCATAGGTCATACACATAAGTCCTTCTGCTCCTGCACTTCCTCTACTATTCTAACCTCCCCCTGTCTGTTGTCTACCTCCCATTTATGCTACTTGTTCTGTGCCCCATTCCCACCCTCTCCCCCTACCAATCCCCTGTTGATGTTCCTCCATACCTCATATAACTCCCTTCAACATTTCATACAATAAAGGCTGGGTGGTGATGAACTTCTTGAACTTGACCTTATCTGAGAAGCACTTTATCTGCCCTTCCATTCTAAATGATAGCTTTGCTGGATAGAGTATTCTTGGATGTAGGTCCTTGCCTTTCATGACTTGGAACACCTCTGTCCAGCCCCTTCTTGCCTGCAAGGTCTCCTTTGAGAAATCAGCTGACAGTCTTATGGG
>PVJI01014861.1:0-43107 GCA_004026765.1 Micronycteris hirsuta
CCTTGCTCAGAGACACCGTAAATAGTGGGAACCTAGCCCCCAGGTCTATGCTAAACAAAGCGATAAAGAATCCAGGAGCTCATCCATGCCTCTGTTTAGGCACTTCCACATCCTATTCCACAGAGCAGATGAGGCTGCGCCAGGAGAAGATTCTCAGGTGCTCAAAATACAGATGTTATATCACCCATCCCCATTTTCCGTTATTAACATCTTATATTTAGTAAGGGACACTTGTCACATTTAATGAAACAATATTGACACATTACATGGAGTCTAAACCTCTTTGTCAAAACTCCTTAGTCCCCTCTGCACCGTGGCAGTTTCTCTGCATTCCCTTGTTTGTGGTGACCGAGACAGTTGTGAGGAATGCTGGTTAGGTAGTCCACTGCTTTTCTGGTGATTACGCTGGGTTTTAAGAAGGCCATTTGCGAAGTGCCATTTTGCTCCCACCATATGGAAGGAATACACTATCAACAGGACTTGTTACTGTAGATGTTCCACTTCACCACCTGGCTGGAGGCGGGGGCAGGTTTTTCTACTGCGAAGTTACTGTTTCCCTTTCCACACTGGACTCTTCGGGAGAAAGTGCCCGTATGCAGCCCACACTTAGAGTAGGGAGTGATCTTCCATCTCCTTGAGGGTATAACAGCTGTATAAGTTAGTTGGAATTCTCCAAACAAGATTTATCTCTTCTCTCATAATTATTTATTCAATAATTTATGTATGTCACTATGTACTAATCAGCATTTTTGTACTTTGAAATATATAATCCAATAGTATCTTCTTGCTCAAGTTTTTCCAGAATCGGCAATTACGAGCTCCTTCAGTGGGCATGTATGTCCCGGTGACATGTCCCGCAATGGTGTGTGCTCAGGGTGGCACTTTCTGTCTGACACTGCGTGACGGTCCCGCTCATGCTGTGTGTTTCCTGCTGAAGTCCTGGAATCAGGCACTTCTAGGAGCCCTGATCCCTTTACTGAAAATAGTATTCAGAGACCGAGATCTGAGTGCGGTGCGTTGGTTCCTGGTGGAGTGTCGCTGCTTTCAGTCCTTCTCTGATAACAGGGCAATGGAATTCCTCTGAGAAGGTCTTAGGCCATTTGGATGAACATTGGTTGCTCACCTGGAGTCCCACCGCCCCAGACAGTTTCACTTCCTTCTTTCTAGATCTCAGGAGGGAACAGTTCTCTGGGTCCCCCTGAGCAGGTTAAATGCATCTGGAGTTGAAGCACATGTTCCTGGGGGACCTGCAGATGAAGCTGCTGACTTTCAGGAGAAAAAGGTACTTGGATGGGCAATTTACAGAGCAAGTCCCATCCCGGCAGAGAGATGGGACGTTCAGACAAATAGAGGAAGCTGAGGAAGATGTGTGATAACTTACGATCTCTGAGCTCGCATTCCTAAGGCTGGAGGGAAGTTTGTTGCTGCCTTTGTCTTGTTATCCCTATGATTGAGACTATTGTGGGGTTTTTTGAAAGTCAATTTTGTGTTCAGTACAGAGTGTGTATTAGCTCCCATGCCTACTAAAAGTCAATCAGCAACTTGTTCCCACTGTCAATTGTATCTGAGGCTCCTGTGGGGAAATAATGATGGTTGGGGGTGTCTAGAGGAGACCCTGGCCCCCTCATTCATCATCTGATTCAGCATTCCATTTTACCATCTGCCTATGTGCCTCTTTTAATTTTTTTATCTTTCCCATGCCTCTTGCTAGGCACCTGGGCTTTCTGCCTTGGTGACCTTCTGTACCTGGTCTGTTGTCCTTGCTCCAACTTCTGCATAAATGAAAAATAAAGCTTTGAAGACAATTAACTGAACTAGGGTTTAATACCCATAACTGTGTGTTATAGAGTCTATTGAAACACAATGGCTCTCCCTAAAATCACCCTTATTTTTTATCAAAGAGCCAAATCAAGGCCAATTCATTTACTGTATTAAGTCCAGTTTCAATTCAGCCTAAACACAGCAGGAATGACATAAACACAGCAGGAATGACAGATGATTACATAGGCTTTCTTTTAAAAAAATTTTATTGTTGTTCAAGTACAGTTTTCTGCCTTCCCCCCCACCCTTTCGCACCACCCCAGCCCTCCCCACCTCCTTCCCTGATTTCCACCCCCCTTGTTATTGTCCATGTGTCCTTATAATTGTTCCTGCAAACCCTTCACCCTTTCTCCCTATAATCAATCCCCTCTTTATATAGGCTTTATTAAATGTGCTTTGCTGGAATCTGATAAGGAATTGTCAGACTAAGCTTTAATTTGCCCCATGTGCAAAGAAGCCAAGCCATCAAGCTTTGTCTGCAATACCTAAAACTTAGGGTGAATTCCTCAAGTTCTCGAGGTCCCCAAAATGTCTTGAGGTTCTTCTTTGCCATCTCCCAGGAAAGCAACCTTCACTCCTTGCCTGGAAAGACTGCCATGAACCTTACGAATAAGCAAGGTACAGGTCATTTCTCCAAGGGGCTTTGATCAGCTTCTAAGTCAATCTTTATTCCTTAAAGCTTTTACTGACATCCAAAGTTTAGGCATGTCTCTCTCATACATGACATTCCAGCCATAGTCCTGGTTGATAAAACTACAATTGGAAACTGGCTTTTTGTGTCCTGTTATGAAGAAATCAGATTCTTATTGGATTTATGCAAATAAACATTGCCATGGAAATAATAATACTCACTCATTAAGAGTTTCCAAATTCCAGAAGAATGAGATAAGGAAAAAAATATAAATGCCTCAATATTGCTTATGAAAGCATAATTTAGCAAACTCATTTAAGAAAAAAAAAGAAATAAGTTTCTACATGTGTAAAAAAAGGATTAAAAAATAGAAATATCTTTAATAAAGACTTATAAAATGACATTCATGTACAGTTTATTCTGTCCCATAGTCAATTTTCATTTATGCTGATTATTTGCCAGTATTCCTATAGGTCTAGTTACTCTATAGAGTTCTAGTAATCTTCATCCAGTTCAAAAATATGATCTGAAAATTTATTCTCAGAAATGTGTATAATAATTTAGAATGTGTCAGTCCTTTCCATGGATCTTTCTGAAGATGTAACATATTTGTAAGTGACATGGTTATAGATCTGATTATTATGCAATGGAAAAGGAATTTGCTTTCCTATAGCAACATTATAACAACTAAAGTTACAAATAAGAGTATATCAGAACTATGTAGACTCTTGGAGATTTTTATATAATTTCTAGAACACCAATTTTAATAATAGAAATATGTGTATACAAATAGAACATATTGTTTCTTTTTAAGTATATTTTATTGATTATTCTACTACAGTTGTCCCATTTTTATCTCCCCTTTACTCCCCTCTACCATGCACCCCCCTCCCTCCAGCATTCCCTTACCTTAGTTCATGTCCATGGGTTATACATATAAGTGCTTTGGCTTCTCCATTTCCTATTCTATTCTTAACCTCCCCTGTCTATTTCCTACCTACCATTTATGCTTCTTTGTCCTGTACTTTTTCCCTCTATTCGCCCTGCTCCACCTGCCTGCTGATAACGCTCCAGGTAATCTCCATTTCTGTGATTCTGTACTTGTTCTCATTGTTTGCTTAGTTTGTTTGTTTGTTTGTTTGTTTAGGTTAGTTGTTGATAATTGTGAGTTTGTTGTCATTTTTCTGTTCATAGTTTTGATCTTCTTTTCTTAGATAAACCTCTTTAACATTTCATATAATAAGGGTTTAGTGATGATAAACTCCTTTAACTTTACCGTATCTGGGAAGTACTTTGCCCTTCCATTCTAAATGAGAGCTTTGCTGGATAGAGTAATCTTGGATGTGCTTGTCCTTCATGACTTCAAATACTTCTTTCCAGCCCCTTCTTGCCTGCAAGGTTTCTTTTGATAAATCAGCTGATAGTCTAATGGGAACGCATTTGTAGGTAATTGTCTCCTTTTCTCTTGCTGCTTTTAAGATTCTTTCCTTATCTTTAATCTTGGCTAATGTAATTATGATGTGCCTTGATGTTTTCCTCCTTGGGCCCAACTTCTTTGGGACTCTCTGAGCTTCCTGGACTTCCTGAAAGTCTATTTGCTTTGCCAGATTGGGGAACTTCTCCTTCATTATTTGTTCAAATAAGTTTTCAGTTTCTTGCTCTTGCTCTTCCCCTTCTGGCACCCCTATGATTTGAATGTTGGAATGTTTAAAGTTGTCCTGGATGTTCCTAAGCCTTTCCTCATTTTTCAAAATTCTTGTTTCTTCATTCTGTTCTGTTCGAATGTTTATTTCTTCCTTTTGTTCCAAATTGTTGATTTGAGTCCTGATTTCCTTCCCTTCACTCTTGGTTCCTTGTACATTTTTTTGTTATTTCACTTTGCATAGCCTTCACTTTTTCCTCTATTTTTTGTCCATACTCAATCATTTCTGTGAGCGTCCTTATTACCAGTGTTTTGAACTCTGCATATGATAGGTTGGCTATCTCTTTATTGCTAAGTTCTTTTTCTGGAGTTTTGATCTGCTCTTTCATTTGGGAGTATATTTCTTTGTCTTGGTACACCTGTTACATTGTAAGGGGCAGAGCCTTGGATATCGCCAGGGGAGGGCAACCCACTTCTCTGCATTGTGGGGGAGGGGTCCGAGAGGGAATAACGCACTTGCTCAGCTCTCGGCTAGCTTTCAGTCACTTCCCCCACTACCCACAAGCAAATTGGGCCCTTTTGGTGCTGGTTCCCAAGTGGGTGGGTTTGTGTACATTTTAGGAGTCCATGGGTTTCTCTAATGAACTCTCCTGTGAGGCTGGGACTTTCTCCCGCTGCTACAACCCAGGCAGGTTTTTACCCCCAGAGGTTTTGAGGCTTCAGTTTCCTGTGCTAGAACCCTGGGTTGCATGGTCTGTTTTGCTCCCCAGTTGTTCCTCCTAGCTTATCCACACATGAGTGGGGGGCCACCTGGTCTGCCAGGCACTGTCTTGCCCACCTAGTCCACTGTCTAGCACACATCCTCTCTGCCCCAGCTGCCTGTCTCTGCCCCCTCTACTAATGTTTCTTCTTTAACTCCTTGGTTGTCAGACTTCTATACAGTTCAATTTTCTGGCAGTTCTGGTTGTTTTTTGTTTTTAAATTTGTTGTTGTCCTTCTTTTGGTTGTGCGAGGAGGCAAAGTATATCTACCTATGCCTCCATCTTGGCCAGAAGTCTTTCCTTAATCCAAAATATATTATTTATTTATTTATTTATTTGATAAAGCTTCCAATATACTTTAAGTATAGTAAATAGGCTTAATTAGTTCAAAATGTCTTCATCATAAGGAGGACAAATCCCTGTGACATTCCAGGGACCCATTGGAATGACCCAAAGTCAATTTTAGTCAAGAAAAGGTCCTTTAAATTTTTAATCCTGGAAAGATTGTCAAACATATTGATGAAAAGATTATATATCATTATGAAACAATATTAAATTATTTATCTACCCAAAGTGACAATAAAGATATCAAATATAAGTACAGGACAGCAAAACTTTAGTTCTTATGATAAAGAATATGGGATTTTAAGCAATTGAGTACCTGATTAACACAATATCACACATAGATATTTCTTTTAAAAAAATAGGATATTTGCTTTCTAGGCAGATACAGAAAAAACTTTTTCCTTTTTAACAGGCTGAAGAAAAACCAAACAAATTCTGTGTTAGCTTACTTTTGATACTTAGATTCATTTACCTAATTAAATTTGTTATTGAGCTTACCTATACAATTTCTTTTCAATCTCTCTTTACAAACCTTCTTCAGTTTTCACAGACTCTGTGCAATGTACATAAACCCCCCACAACTTACATAATATTTCTGCAATTTACATGGTCCCTTTTTAGCTTTCCTCTTCTTAACTCATTCAGAAATAACCAATTTTAGAACAAATTATTTTGTCTCCTTTTTCTTCAACAAGTGTTTTCATATTGTATACCTTCTATTACTAATTCATGCAATTTCTTTTCATGCTATTAGAATTCTTAAGATTGATACTTTTATGAATACACTTCATAACTTCTAGAAATGTTTTTTTTCCCAATGGTAAACACACATTTTCAAGAGACATACTTTTGAATACACTTCATAACTTCTAGAAATGTTTTTTTTTCCCAATGGTAAATACACTTACATTTTCAAGAGATATACTTCAAAAAAAGTACAATATATATGCATTAACACATCTAAATCCATTTTTTTTCTTTCTGTAGTAAGAAGCCAAAGTAGGCAAACTCACATCAATTACTATTTTAGTATCCTGTTACTTTAAAGAATCTAGATATTTAATAATTCTCATCATCTAACCCAGCAATACTCCAATGTTCCAAGTCACCCAAGACTTTGGAAAATTATGTTTAAGTCTACTTATAATTATTACTGAAAAGCCTTATCAAAACTTTTCATTTTAAAACTTTTCATTTTATTTTATCTATTTATTGATTCTTAACAGCTGTAGGAGATTTTAAAGTCAATTATTACCCAAGCCATTTTCTTGACAAATTTGTAACTGATAAATAACATGAACTTATTGCACACCAGGAAAAACAACCATATATTTTATGTTAATAACTTTAAAAGCTATCAATTAAGCTTAAACCAACTTTAATATCAAATATTTTTCCAGACCACATGATCCTAAAAAATTTTGGATAGTTCCTATATATATATATTTTTTTTTACCATACACATAAACAATATTATTAATAATTGTAGAGAAGACAAGAGTTTCTTTTTTTCCTTTTGTCCTTGACAGCTTTAAGGAGGTTGGAGGAGAGGTGGGGAAGGTATCGGGCTTGGAGGGTTTTAGCCACTTGAGTTTAGAAATGCCCTTTTTTCCCTTCACATTGAGGTGGGCAGTCACCCCTGCCATTTCCACAGGACTGGGGGATGACATTAATTTCCCCATTGTTCTTGGGACCACCTCAGCTTCCACACCTCCAGGAAGAGGATTCAGAATGTTTAAAAGACTTACCTTCTCATTCTTTCTTCTCTCTGAGATTTACACTCTGGGAAGGGAGTAAGATCTTTTCCCCCTCTTTGAACTATCAATTTAAATCCTTTCTGAGAAGAATTCTTATGATGCAACAATATGAACACTTGCACATAAGAGACTTTATTCTATTTACCAGACCTTTGGCAAAACAATTCTAAGTAGTCATTGACTTGCACCTGTAAGTCAGCCAGTCAGCTAAAATGAATTCTCTGATGGGATCAGGACCAAGCGGCCCCTTTCAAAACAGAAACAAAAACAGCATCTAAAGCCAAGACAAACCTCAAACAAATGAGTACTCTCCAACTAAATCCTCCAAAACACAGGTGGCAAACACAAGGCCCGCAGGCCAAATCTGGTCCTCCACCTTGTTTCTACCCGCGGCAACACCGAGCTCTCCCTTAACTGTTAAGGAGTAGTTACATTTATACAGTCCTAAAATTACATTTGGTCCTTTGAAGGCAACTGCAAGGCTGATGTGGCCCCCAGTGAAAATGAGTTTGACACCCCTGCTCCAAAAGCAGGGGCTGGGACATTAGTGTGAATGACCTTCACAAGTTTTAAATGGCACAACACCCAGATGACAAAGACAGAAGATGGCCTGTGTGAACAAAACAGCAAAGAGCAAGCGAAGTCCTTAACAGATAAGACAGCAAGCGAAGAACAACTGTAGCCAAAGTTTCACTTCAGACCAACAAGAGCCCTCACAAAGCTCCCAAACAGGACAGATGAGAGCTTTCAAGTAGAACAAATATTTGAAACCCAGAAATCCATAAACCAGAGCACCGAAAGCACAGTCCGAATCCCACGCCAAGGGAACTGGGATTTTTCTTAGTCACTGAGCTGTGCCTACCACTGTGTGGTGCCTGTTGGTTCCTGTGGAATCCCCGACGAATGGGTCAAAGACCCAGATGGCTGGGCTGATGGCTCCTGGTCATGAACACCAGCAACTTTACCCCTCTCGGGCTTATCAGCCCACCAGTAACCTATTTCCTTTCACCAGCAAAGCATTTAAAGGTGGCTGATGTCTTGAGAGGGAGAGCAGGGTGTGGCAGTGATTTCCACACGTGTGTAAACACGCAGTCCTGAGAATCTACACGTTTTGAGCACAGCTCCGTGTGATTCCTGTGTGAGCAAGTGTGGACCATGTCTGTGGGATGGGAATTCTCTAATAGGAATTTGGCAAAGTTGTATCTTAAAAAATTCTGGCTTGCTGATCTCTTAATATTGCTTTAACCTGGTCGTGTCTGCCACCAGACGTGAATCAACATCCTGATGCCTTGCTAATGAGTAATCCTACCCCTGTTCTGCTTAATCCCATGAATAATCAATCCAATGTAAATGTGTCTTAATGCCTCTAATAAAACCCCCGGCTGGGCAACCCACGAGGTCTTTCTCCCCAAGATGGGCGATGGTGGAGGAGACCCGTGGCCGCCGGATTTCTTCCCCCCGCGTGTCTCGGTGTGAGATTCTTACACGCATTGGTTATGGTCACTACGGGTTACGGCAGGACCGATCTACCCCACGACAGCAGGGAGAGTCCCTGAAATAAAGAACTCTAAGTAGCTGCTGGGAAGTTCCTGCAATCCCTGCCATGGGGTCAGCCTGTCACAAGTAGCTCGCACCCCAGCCCCGGCTGTCAGGGCCTCACTGGGGTCCGCATTGTCCCATGAGAGCTGCCAAAAACTGTAACTGAATGCAGGTCCGGCTGCCCACTGCTTCCAAAGTCAGTACTCAAGAGGCAGGGGCTGACCTAAAGGACACTGGTTTCATTCAGGTGCTGGCAACCTGGAAAATGGCAGACTCTTGTCTCAAAGCTGGCCTGGCCAGGGAAGCCATGGGAAGAAGGGAAGTAAGGAATCTCTGGCCATTGCGGACCCCGGCCTGCAGGGTCCTTGTGTTGTGGATGCGACAAACAAATTCACACAGACTACAGAAGTCCTGTGGAGAAAAAGGGATGGCATGGCCACCTTCTGAGTGAGAGAGGCCCTGACCCCTGCCTTGACAGGCTTTTATTGTTTTTCTGGGCACATTACAGGGAGGATGGTCCTTATTTACTATGCATAGGTTCACTTTAGGTGGTTACCTTTTACAGAAAACAAAGGAGGGGATGTTGTTAATTACATCAAAGGAGAAGGATATTTGCAAATTAAAGGGAAAAGTGGTTGAATTGGTTACACTTGTCCTCGGGAGGTTTAGCACAGATGTTAGGAAGTTACTTTAAAGATATGCAGTAAACACTTATTTCTTCAATTCAGGGTGAGGGAGTTTTAGCAAAAAGCAAGCCTTGAAGCAGCCTAGGTACAATGCAGGCCTAATTCCCCACGGGAGAACCTGTCCTCAGGCGTGGGTCCTGTGTGCAGGACCTCGCTTTCCACTGGCCTTTCCGAGTGGGAGCTGGGTACTTTTCCCACTGCCACATGGAACGGTCCCCTATATCTGGCGATGTGCACTTTCTCAGCTTTGCTCTTGGGCGGTTTCAGCGTTATCTCCTGCATGCACCATCATGCAGGTGCAATGGTCCGTGCACAGTTTCACTGCTGATATCTGGAAACGGGATGTGCGGGCAGCGTTTCTGCTGGTTCTGACATGAGTCACCGATGTTTCCCCAGGGTTCTACAGTCAGAATCATTCCTTGTGGTCAGGATCATTTCTTGGTTAAATAGGAGCTGCAACTGCTGATGTCTATAAAATATAAGGAAACTTTTAATACATGAATCTCTGTGAGTTTGTTAGTAGAGCCTGTTCTATAGTATTATAGTATAGTATTAGCCACCTGATTAGTATATTATGTTTACTTCAATCACTATTATAGTTATAGTGAATTTTGGTGATGGTCTAAACCATTTAAACTTAAAAGAGTGTTCTAAATTTTAATACATTTACATTTTAATTTTTTCAACTACTTTAACATTGTAGGAAAAATTAACCATTAAAAAAACAGTAAGAGTATATAGGGGAGCATAGTTTGCCTCAGGCTGCAGTTAAGTCTCAGGTACTGGGCATGTATCCTAGTCATTCCACTGGAGAGTCCCAGTATTTCCTAGTTTGGTGCCCAGATTGTAGATGTTTTCCCCTTTCCCTGATTCGTGTCCCCCCTATGCTCCCCCAAGAAACTGTTCTGAATTTGAACACATACAGCAGCACGGTCTGAGCCATCAACTCCTGAAAAAATGGGCACTTTTGTAAACTGGCCTGGTGCTCGCACCTGTTGGCCATTCCGCAATTGGATGCCCCCTTTGGCCGCTGAGAGGCAGCGAAGGGAGCATCCTGCGTGGGGGGTGAGCTCTGTCACATGACCAGTTTCTCTGCAGGTCCGATGAATCACTTAATGGCATAATCTATTTGCTAATAGTGCTGGTGATGCTTTGCTCCAGCCCCTCCTGGTCTCGTGCCTGTGAAAAGCACAGAATCTTTATGCTTTTGAGATATCTGAAAGGGAACGCTTCTCAGTCAAGCCAGAATGACAGGACCGGCTTTACTTATTTTCACTACAAAATTGGAGACATTAACAACCAAAAGATACAAGCCACTTGTTTCTGCCACCAGATCCTCACCTGGTTCCACACAGCCTGCAGTATCGATCTTACACCTGCTTGGCACAGCAGACTGCAGTAAAGCTTGAAGTGAGATTTGCTGGTTAAATTACTCTCCAGCCAGTCTGGAACACCTGGAGCAGAAGAGGAAAGTAGAAAACCTGTCTGGTCCTTACTTAGAATGTTGTTTAAAATTACTTCCAAGGAATTGGCAGCTGTCTAATGGGGGATAATATGGCTACTGTGCCTTGGAGGTTGTCACCAGAATGAGGGAAGCATGCTTTTCCCATTTTATAAATTCCAAAGAAAAATCAGGAAATAAAAAATTATTCTCATGATACTCTAATCAATTATATTATTGTTTGCCAAATCGATACATGAAATTATCAGTATTTTAAACAAAGTTTATCTTCCCTTCATGTAACACCTCAATGCAAACATTTCCAATCCAGGTAACTCTCGGTTGGCTCTCCCCCAAACACTGATTCAGGGACCCAGGGACCTCCTATTTAGTGCCTTTGCCACCATCAATATGTGACTTTAAGTGTGGCTGTGATGTTTGGGCTTATCCCACCCAGTGGTGAAAGGAAAGAAAGCATGGCGGGTCACATCGGCATGTGTTCATGGGCTAGGCCTGTGTGAAGAAAACATAACTTCCAACCACATTCAGTTGGCCAGGGTTCATTCACACGGCCACACCTCACTGTAAAGAGAGTGGGAAAGGGAGGCTAATTTTGCTACTAGCAGGAAGAAAACACAAGTTTGGTGAATAAGACCACTGGTTATTATTGACTGGAAGTCTGATTCCACAAATTAACTCACGGAAAGGAGCATGAGGGGCGAGGGCATGGGTGTTCACAGTATACGGGCCCTTTAAAAGGCAGAGTCAGGTGGATTTCCAACAGCTCAGCTGAAACACACCCACTCTGGATTGGAAGTACATTTGGGGTCCTTCTTACAAACCAGTCTCACTCAAGCTCTCTGCTGGTTGAGGCCATGCTGGTCACCCAACAGCCTGGCCATGCCGTTCTTCTCAATAAACCTCTGCCAGGCTCCTGGCCTGTTGTTAATTACGTGGAAACTTTATGCCGAGAGCTCTTACCCACTCACTTCTGCTCCCTGGGCAAAGCATGTAGGGTGGAAGGGGTCAGCTGAATAACTAGCCTCTCTCTTTACCTATGGTGCTTCAACCTGAAAATATTCCCTTTAGGCAGCTACAACAATACACGCTGCAGAGATCCCCACAGCCCCAGAAATCTGGGTGCGCGTTAGCAGCATTCTGGGGAAGATGGACCGTGTGAGCAGACAGTCACTTTAAACTTAAGAAATGTGCTGAGTAGGAGTGACTGCACAGGGGATGAATGGTCACCTGCCTGCTCCTTCTCTTTATTTTTTGAAGAAACTCTGTTCATTGTCAATAATACAGCATAACATGATTACAGTGATCGGCATCTGCAGTGAGACTGCCTTGGGTTTGAATTGTGACATTATCACTGGGTAACTGTGTGGCCTTGGATAACTCACCATTTCCAAAGCTCATTGTCATTATTGGAAAGTGTGAACAATAAAGAGGATAAGTCTACATTATAGCATTATTGACATCATACACTTTACAATAAATTCAGATGAAATATGAAAGGAGGGACTTTAACCTTTGAGGAGCTCTGCAGTGTTGGTGTCCCTGGGGTTCCTGCTCCGGTCCTCCCAAGCATGGTGCTTTAGGGACTGGACAAGGCTGCAGGCAATTGCTCCTGGTTTAAAGTAACTCTGCATAGCCAGTCTTGGAATCTCACTTCCAGGAAGTGCAGGGGTATAAAATAAGTGCTCAAAGATTGTCATGCAAAGGTCCAGTCTACTGTCCACTATCATTTCTTGTTTCTTTGCCAACAAATGTCATTCACTTCATCTATGATTAATAAAGACTGCCTCGTACACACATTGTCATATCTGCACTACTGAAGATTTTTTAAAAAAAAAAAAAAGACTTCACACCTGCACCCCATTCTCTTAGTGCTAGGAGCACTATTTTGATTTTATAGAATCAACCTCTAACAGGACACACATGAAAGATAAGAGCGCTGAGGGTTTATGATAGTTCTTCACAGTCTAATTGTTGGTCATATACATTTCCTGCAGAAGAGAGTAAAAATTTACTTAGTAAAAAGAAAATTGCCCTGGCTGACCCAGGTTGTTAGATTTCTTAGGTAAACCTTGAACTTCTGAGGGTCTCAGGTGACATGATGTTGGCTGGCTATGAGAGGATAGGAGGCGTGGTCCATTTGATCTCTGAGGTCATTTTCCCATCTGGGCTCCTATGGGAAAGGCCTCGAGGAAATACGTCTTAGGGTGGACAGTGTACCCATCTGTCACTATTTGCTCTTTAGTTCCCCCCGAAAAGGAAAGTCCTACTACAGTAAGATCAAACAAGAGATAGCTAAAGGATACCTGCAGGATGGTTCCTTCAGAAGCTGCACATCCTTCCATGGCTTCCCCCCTCACTAGAGGAGGCTGGAGCTCTGATGGATTCACCTGGAATCTCAGTTCCACTTTCTCAGGCCTTATGTCTACCCCCTGCTTTGAATTGCTTCCACGTACATCTGATTCCTGCCCCACAGCCTCTTATCTGACTGCTCTCTTTCCAAATTCCCCCTTGAGCCTGATGGGTAGCTAGATGATCACTTTTCAGTAATTCCAAGGGTCTCAGCTCATGGTGTTCCTCATTCAGCGTGAGGCCTGAGGATTCATCATGATCAGCCATCTTAGTCCTGGACCAGAATCCTGGGTTCAACTTACTTGAAAGGAAAATCAGAAACTTAGCTCCAAGGGAAGGAGATGAAATTTAGCTTTCTCTAGTCCACATAATTAGAATGATCCTCTGATTATTACAGGTAGGTTTTTGAACCTGGCTGGAAAAAAATTACATTTCTAGACTCATGAGCTACTCACGTCAGTAAATCTCTTCCTCCACAGTGAATTTTCTTCTGGCTCTAAAAACTTTGGTGCTTGGTCTCTTGCTGCCTACCCTAACTGTGAGCTCTCCGGCTGCCCCTTCCAGCCCCGCCAGTTTGTCCTGATCACTTCAGCTCACACAGACGGTGCTCGTGTGATTCAACGAATGCCTTCTGAGAAAGAAATTGATATGTAGAACTCAGAAAGTTATTGATGGGCAAGATGGGTGAGCAAATAGCAGAACTTAAGGATTCTTGGAGAAAACAGAAACCAAAAACCCAAACCCTTCACCTCAAGGTTCAAGTATTAACATTTGAGTAATTGTCTTAGCGTGGTGCTTGATTCAACGTAAGCCAGTCACAGGGAGGATGACAACCGCAAAAACAACAATGATGATATTTGCAAACAAACTGTTAATTAAATATAAACATCTCTTTTTGGTTTAAAGTAGGCTGTTTATACAAATATAGCAATTAAATATGTAAACTTATACTGGAGTAAGAAGATGAAAAAATATGTGGATCTAAAATATAAATTTCACACTATTAGAATTACTATTATGAATTAGAATACTTTGCTTTATTTATACATTTGTTTCTTTGTTTTTAAAGGGGTAGAACATCAAAATCTTTCTTTTATTTCTAATTTCCTGTGTTCTTCACAGCTGGAGGTCACGAGAGCCCAGCACAACCGCTCTAAACCAGTATTTGATGTAAATCCAGTAGATGGCAGTATTACACCAAAGTTCCATATTTTTGGCTGGAATAAATCCCTCACTAGCCGAGCAAGACTCCTAAGCAGAGGGCCTGGAGCACAGAGAAGGAAGGTTGCCTAAAGTATTTATTCTTTCATTGTTTTAGTTTGATTCAGTGCATCAAATCATCACAGAAAGGCTATTAAATGCCTACAGTAGCGGATGACGGGGCAGGAGGGCGGTGGGGTTGGGTTAGTCCATGTGACACTCACATTGATCTTTTCAGTTATTTTCTTAAGTGTTAAGTCAGCCTTGCTACAGTTTCAGGGTAAGTCTAGGAAAACATATCAGAAGCTATGATACCTGATGATGGCAACCACGTCATCTTACTTCAAAAAGATTTTATATTCCAGGGTGAGAGCTGCCTTCAGAGCCAGCTTACAAGATAGATAAAAATATCAAACTCATTGTTTTATAATCATCCTTTATCTTAAAATAATAGTTAAATTCAAATTGATTATCATCTTATTGACCACATGACTCCTAAAATATTTTTGATGCTGAGATTTGGAATATGTGGCACTAATTTAGCATACTGCATTCAACTTACTGTTATTTTAAGAGCCTCCAAAATTAATATATTTTTATTTTCTATAGTATGGAGTCAACTTCTATTGAATAACCTTTTAGACCTTCTTATCTGTTTATACATGGACATAAATTCATATGCATATCTATTTGTATTGCTTCTTATGCACACTTAACTATGCTGACTAAAAGCAATAGTCCCAGTAACAGCTGGTAGCAAATAATTGTCAGTTAAAATTAGTTTAAAAATTGTTTTTAAAGCCTTATGCAATTTTTCATTCAAAAATTAAGAAAAACTTTAAATTGCTTTAAAAGATGCGTCGTCTGTAATGACAACGGCAGAGGCAGAGGGAGTGTGACAAGTGTCAAATGTAACAAAGTGATGCAGACAGTAAGCATAACGCAATGAATTTAAGAACCAAACATGAAGTAATTAAGATAATAGATGTAATGATTTAATGAAAGAAAACTCTTGATTGGTTTTAAACACAAACCCCATTATTTCTTTGCATGGGGAGAAAAGACTAAAATCAAATAGCAGTAAAAACTTAATACTAAAACAGTAACAGAAAAGATGGGCAAAGACGAAGCAAGAAAATACAACGGAGAAAGGTCATTAGTGGTGGTAACGTCAATATCAATATTGATATATATAGAATTCAATGAAAATGTGTTACATTTGAGAAAGAGGGTAAATATACATAGGAAACAAGTAGAATCTATAATTAAATTATAAAAGATATGGAGCAAATGTTCAAATAGTATAAAGCATTAAGCAAAAACTTTAGCATTATAAAGAAATGTGAACAAAAACTTGATGTTAGCATTGAAATTTTAGCACAATGTTATTAGTCTATAAAAATAATGTAGATAATAATAAGAACAAGAAGAACTGGAAAATATGCCTTCAAAGAGTAAATTAGTAACTAAGACTCTAGGGCACTATTACCCAGAACAGGAAATATAATCTCTTGCAAATATTTATAAATCATTCACAAAAAATTCACATAAATCATCATACATTAGACTACAAAGAAAAAAACCAATAATTCCTCCAAAGAGCTATGATAAGAAAAGAGATATGATAAGTTTTATGCTCAGATAACAATGTCTGAATTAGTTTAAAACAAATTTTAAACCATTATTTGGATATTTAAAACCATAATGATAAATTATAGTCAAGTCAGAGGGAAAACAAAATGACAAATTTAGAAAGTAATAGAAATTAAAACACTATTCTTAAAATTTGCAGAAGCAGTCAAAGTTATACACCAAGTTAAACTCATAGGTTTATCAAACATAAGAATGGAAAATAGACTGGATTCACGTATTAAAATCAGTTTGACTTCTAAAGAACATTAAAACATGTAATAAAAGCTAACCTTTATTGAGTGTGCTCTCTGTAACAGAAACTGCAGTAAGCACTTTATAGAAAGTATTTTTTAATCTTTTCAGCAAACTTACTAAGCTCTTATACAGTAGATTATTCTCTACTGCATGTCCTTAGATGATAACAACTCTCATTTATTGAGTACCTACTGTGTGCAAAAACAACAGGCCACAGGAGCTATTGAGTAGCACAACTCAGATTCAAACCCCATCAGTATTTTCCCAATTTCATATGCTTTCCACTGTGACAGAATTAAAAATCACACTAATAAAACAATTCATCATGATTAAGAATATCTTAGAAAAATAAAGATAATTTCATACTATAAAATATATTTATATAGTGCAACATCTATCACATCAGAGCTCAGTAAGTGATAGTTTCTTAAGCATTAGTTGCAATGTGGAGTCAAAACTTGAACAGTGAACTTTTGCTTGGGTTCTGATAATCCGCTACCATTGGACCAGCCTAGAACAGTGAACTGTTAAAATTCTGCTACATAAAAACCTGTCAACCTGACTATCCTTTGAATAAGTCTCTTTTACCCATATGTGATTTTATAATACATGCATTGATCATTTGGGAAATATTGCTTCACTGTGATATTCAGATCTTACAAATCTATATATGTTTCAATTTATATAATCAAGTAACTCATTCATTAATATCACCATTGTTGTCATCACAAAAATCTTCAAGTGTTGTGAAGTTGTCAAGTTCACTGTGGTAGATTTTCCAAAATTCTAATAGTCTATTGTAAACTCAACTGTTATAATGGGCAACAAATATTTTTCTTGAAGTGACAGTTTCATTTCATACATACCCTGAGAAAATGTCTGTCAAATGCCCAGTTTTTAATGACCACAGTTTGTCTGTCATTCTGTCAAGTAAAAGTGGCTTCTCCGAAAGAGTGGCTAGTTTAGCTTACAACTCAAATGACAGTGTAGCTTCTCGCAGCAATCACCAAGCAACAAAAGAGCTCGTCACACAGAACGTGGAAAAGATGCTCACAGGGCATATTAAAAAGATGTGAACTCAAAGTTAATATGTAATGAAATTATAATCTCACTATTTCATCAAGGGCATTCTTCAGTGAAACTGGCTTTTTTACCTTCAGGTATAGTGTAGTGAAAAATATAATTACTGGTCCATTTTTGTGCTACCACCTTGACTGACATAAGCGCCAGTAGTTTTATCCACTATCGTTTTTTCACTTTCAGTACAAGTTGTCAATGTGATAAAAAAGGCAAATAACGTCTTGACATTATTGTAAAAGTAATTTTGACCTCGTGGATCTCCTTAAAGTTTCTAGGGGACCCCTGGAAGCCCACAGAGCCCACTTTAAGAGCTGTTATTCTAATAAATTTTCTGTGCCTGCTCTGGTCAAGTTACTCTCTAGCTTTAAGTCCTAAAGCAACTTAGGATAAAGTCTAACACCTTTGACACAGTCTACCATTGGGCCCCTTTCCCTTGCTCTAGCCTCATTACAAGCCACAATCTCTGTCAGTGCAGTCCAACCATTCTGGCCAAGTGTGCCAGGCCCTTCCCTTGGGAGCCATTGTTTCCTAACACTGGGAAGTTTTGCCTCCCGCACAATACTTCAACTCTTACTCATCCTTCAAGGCTTATACTTTCTATTGTTTCCCTGGGGAAAACTGAAGGTAGCCTAAATTATAAGCTACCCATGATACTCACTGCCAAAGCATGTTTTACTTTTACCATGTAGCCAAGATTCCAAATGTAAATAACTAATTACATTTTAACTACTTATTTGATTTGATTTGATATTTGTTTCAGGTGTACAGCATAATGGTTAGACAATTATACACTTTAGGAATTGATTCCCTGATAATTCTAGTACCCATGGGGCACCACACATAGTTATTCTTTACAATATTATTGGTTATCTTCCTTATGCTTTACTTGACATCTTTATGACTATTTTGTAATTTCTCACTCCCTTCACCTTTTTCACCCATGTCGCCATCACTTCCATCTGGGTTGTCAAAGCTATAAGCAATGCACAATGTGTGGCTGTCCCCTCCGGGTTTGGCTGGACACAAGATGGGCCAAACTGTGCTGCAAGGCTGGCCCTTAGCACAGGGCGCAGCGGCGTCTCAGCAAATGTACTGCCTGATCTGCCTCTGCCTCCCGGCCAGCTGTCAGTCTTAGATCAGTCACTGACCCAACTGTTTCTGGGAGGGCTTCTGGTGGAATTGGGGGGATGGGATGCCTGAGTCTCCCATGAGAGATGCCATTCAGAGTTCAGGGAAGATGGTGAGTGTGTTTCTTCCTCCGAGCCACGTGTCTGAGTCTGTCTCAGATTATTTGCAAGAATTTAGCAAGACAGAACCCTTAGTAGGCAAGTGAGTGGGGCCTCCAGAGCCCAGATTGTAGGTCTGTCAGAAACCAGGAGGGTTTTTTTATGGCTCTCCTGTGAGAGGGAAGTACCAACATGGTTCCCAGGGAAGTCAGCACCCTAAAGTCAGTCTCGGACACCCCCCGAGTCTGTGTATGTTGCTGTCTCCTCCTTTTCTTTCTTTTCCCCTATCCTGCAGGGGTTAAGATGCAGGATAACGTAAAAGAAAGAAAAAAGATGCATGGTGAAGTGAGCAGGATTCCAAAGGGTGGGATGAGTGGTATCCCACATGGTGCAGTAATTGTTTTTTCCCTAGGAGAGGCTTGCTCTTCTCAAGAAAGATGTCTGGTGCAATATTGAGGTGCATCTGGTGCAGAAGTCCCCACAGCCACACCCCCACGTCTCTCCCCATTGCCTCCCACTCTGACTCTCCTTGGGTGGCTCCAGTTCGCGTAGACCTCTCTTCGCTGTAGCCCTGAGTGATTGGCTGTGAAAGAAAAATCTGTGCTTTGGAACCTTTAAGAAAAAAAATAGTGGCTTTGTCTCCAGTGGGCTCTCTCTCTCCCTAGCAGACAAAAACCATGAGGCTTTCACCATGGGGTGCTACGTGGGCAGCTGATCCTGGCACTGGCTGTCTGTGCTTGGGAACCAGGCCTGGGGTCCAGGCATCACTACCCTCAGGGGAAGCTCCCACAGCCACCTGTAGCCTCAGCCTGCCACCCATGGGAATGGGGCCGTCCCATTTTTTGCCCCCACCCTTCCTATAGGCCTCATGTTGGTTTTTGCCTGTCCTTTGTTAAAAGTCTCTTTTCAGGTAGTCTTCAGTTGTTTATCACCTTTGTTTGTTTGTTTATTTTTATGTTTATTTGGTTCTTGGAGGAGATATGAGAAAGATCCTCCCACTCCACCACCATCTTGTGATCCAAGAACAACTTTTAAGGAAGCTTCAGTAGGATTCTTTTTCAAACCTTCTTTTTCCCACCTCTGGATATCTGTCTTCGAAGTCTTGATCAAGTGAAATATACCTGAGATTCATAGTCATGGATCTTACTTTATTTTCTGCTAAAAAAACATTTAGTTTGTTAAATTTGGTTTTATTTATTCTATTTAATTGAGAAAATTACTGAACATTTACTAGGTGTTAATCATTATGCAGAACTCAGGCTGGATATACCAAGGTAATCAAACCTCCAATCTTGCCCTCAAAAGAAGAATAAAGTGCAACCACTAGTAGCGTTCAGGAGTTCAAACAGTTGGAATGTGGGTTTGCTTCTTTGTGTGAAGGCCTCTTTGTCCTGGCCCAGGCCGACGTCCCAGCTCTGTTGAAGTCGTGGTTAAACAACCCATTTTTCCTTAGCTATTTTTACATAATTTTAAAATTATTGCTTCATTTTGTATTTGTCTTTTTACTTTATAAATGTTGTTCTAATGCTCCTGTAATATTTTCTATTTCCACTTTAAGGTTTCTTGCCAAAAAAAAAAAAAAAAGGAAGGGAAAGTGTAAGGGAAAGAAGAGGTAATATATTTCCTCTATGATTTTTCAAGACATCAGAACTTTTCCCTCTCTTTTAACATACTTAGAAAGTACAAGTAAGCAGTTATGGAAAAGTGATCCACAAAGGCAAATCAAAAGTAAATGCTGAAAATGAAAAAGTGAAGTAACATCTTCTCTACCCAAATGACAAAATGTCACTTAACTACATAAGTCAAGGATTAAGGGCTCTACAGGGTGGCAGCTTTCAAACCAGCCCTTGTGCAATTATTGCAGCTGTGGACGAGTATGGAAGGAGGGCAGGCCGTTAACGAAAAGGCTAGTTTTCGCCTTTGCTAAATCAGAGAATCTATCTGTCTATCTATCTATCATCTATCATTTTTGTCACTGTCCATGGAAATTACCAGATTCCAAGGATTTAGTCATACTCAAATGTGACTGGGTTATACACCAGATGGCCATTTTATTAATGTGTGAGGGGTCAGCTATTACCTGGAAGCTAATAGATGCTAGTCATTTGGACAGGAAATTTCCTGTCATATGAACTCAAGGCCATGTTCACATAAGATATGAAATTAGAAATAAAACATGTTTATTAATGAGCTGAGAATCAAAGGAGGGGAAGCTGATCATCTCAGGGAAACTTCCATTCGGAACCTGTAGTTGGTTGGGTTAGTTTTCTCCCTGGTTAGAAAGGCTAACAGATGTTGAGTGCTTATGTTGTTCAGCATGGTCTTAGCCACGTTACATCACTCAGTCTTCACCACAACCCAACAAAAAGATATGATTGTCATTTCCATACAACAGAGGAGAAAAGTCGCACAGCCAGTGCAGGCTGGAGCTGTGACAGAAACGCAGACTATCTGGCCCCAGGGTCCACCGTCCTAACCACTAAATTGCGGTGTGTGCTCTGACAAAGTTCTTGCAGTCTTAGATAAACACTCACCATGTTCTTACTCTCCAATTCCATTTTTCGTAGTCAATAAAAAGGAGCATTCCCTCATTTCAGAGACATTACAATGCACTTGAAGAGGATGCAGCTTCCTTTTCACTTGCTAAGTTCCAGTCTGCCTTTCAGATGGTGTGCTTTGTTGAGTTCTCCTGAATCTTTGGAACTCCCTGTTCCTATCTGAGATTTCTTCAGAAATTATCCAGGAAGATCAAGGCATCATTTTGAAATTTATTCTTGCTATCCTTGTTTTCAGAAGACTCGTTTTCTGACGCAGTTCTGAAACTCTAGGTCGGCTCCCTTTTTGGAACATGCAGTTCTTGCTGTGCTTGCTGTGGGACAGAGAGCGCTCTGGGTGTCTCCTCTGTGACAGACACATTTTTGGACACTCAGACACGAGTGTTCTACCCTCAGGATACTTACAGTCTCGTGGGCAGTCAGAGGCTAAACTAGATTGATTACTTATAAGCACACAGAATGTAGAGAAGAACACTTAAGGTTAATGAGGAGTAATGTGCAAACAGAACAGTAAAGCAGTAAGTACCGCTTACATAATAAAACTGTGGCTTTTAGCAAATTAAGGAACTTCTGAGTTTTTAGTTTCCTCATTTGCAAAATGTAAATACTTATAGTAATTATCTCATAGGGAAGCTGTGAAGATTAAATAAAGTAATGCTTGTAAAACACTTTGCTGGAGGCCCATATATAATTAAAGATTTCTGCCATTAATTTTATTAAAAACAATATGTATACCACAGATTCCATGAAAACACGTCATGATAAGCTGTGAAGGCCATCGCAGCCCTGGTGTCTCTGAGTGTGTGGTAAGCTGTCACTGGGGGATGGAACATCTGTCCTCAGATGTTTCCTGCTTTACTGCACAGTGACGGAGGCAAGTTTTTACTGTGAAATGGTGTATCCTTTAGAGAACAGGGAGAGTCACACACTGGCAGTCTGAAACTTTTAGGGTGCCAGCAGCTAAAAGGTGTCCGACAGACCATAGGTGCACAAAATTTATTTTTAACAAATGGTATTGGTGATAATGTTCCCCTAAACTATCCTCAGTGAGTTTAGGACCACTCAGGTGATAACTTTAAGGTACATATGATATGAGGTATAGGAGGTTCAGGAAAAAACAAACCAACCCGTAAACCTGGCTGGGGACCCTGAGGAGGACAGACAGGGAGAGTTATTTTGCACGTCTTTGGCAACTTGGCTAGCTTCACAGTTATGCTAAATAGCTGAGCCTCCTGCACGCAGGGTGAGGGAGCTGGGTGTGACTTTAGCCCTGGAGGAAACCCAGGGATTACAGCACACACAGGAGAGCTTGGGGGCAGTTGGCTCCTCATCATGGGGCCATGCCTGCCTGAACTAACAATGGCAGCCAATGAAAGACAGAAGCTACAGGGATGGACAGATGTAGCCCATTGTGGGAGGAGTCGGAAATGTGGTTATGGAAGAGGAGCAGAGTGAGGATTTAAACTCAAGCATGGCAGCCATTCTCTTGCACTTGGCCATGCAGCTTGGGAAGGAGAAGGGCGCTTGGTCGCGAAGCTTGGAAGGGAGTAAAAGAGCCATGAAGAAGGGATAATATAACAATAATATAGCAGCCATGAGGCCCTAACATTTAACTCTCTCTTTCTCTCTCTCTCTCTCAGCCCTGTGGGGAGTAGTAGCGAGGGAAGAAACATCCTATCTGTAGCAAGGGATTTTTGCCATGCAGTTTGAAAGAGAGTAGTAAGAAGGGAGAAGTAAGCAAGTAGCTATGCAGTTTATAGTGAGAAAGGAGGCCAGCAACCAAGGCTCAACTACAAGAGGAGTATGTACTCAACCCACACAGAGGGCACACAGTGAGAACCCAGCTTGGGTGATAGGAGAGGCTGTGCCACTGCATCCTATAAGACACCTGCTACATTAGGCCATGCTACCAAGACAGGGAGTCATAGCAACTCTTCCTAACACATAGAAACAAACAGAGGGAGGCTGCCAAAACAAGGAGACAAAGAAATACGACCCAAATGACAGAACAGATCAGAAATTCAGAAAAAGAACTAAACAAAATGGAAATAAGCAACCTATCCGATGCAGAGTTCAAAACACTGGTTATGAGGATGCTCAAGAAATTTAGTGAGGATCTTAGCAGCATAAAGACCCAGTCAGAAATGAAGGATACACTAATTGAAATAAAAAACAATTTACAGTGAGTAGAGTGGATGAAGCTGAGAATCAAATCAATGATTTAGAACATAAGGAAGCAAAAAACAACCAATCAGAACAAGAAGAAAAACAAATAAAAAAAAAAATAAGGATACTGAACCAGCCTCTGGGACAACTTAAAATGTTCCAAGTGAATTTTTCAACCATTCTTTCAATGCATTTGCCCATTTCATGATGGGCAATTTACCAGCGCACCTGTTCGCGCCACGTGGAGCACTGAGCAGTTTTTGACCAAAAAAGCCATGACCCCAGTGCCCCACACTCCTTATTAACCTCATCTCACCCCGAGCAATTTTTTTTGTTCATTTCCTAGATGAAAAAAGTCATCCAAGGGAAACATGTTGCTGATGTGGAAGAGGTGAAACAAAAAATGGCAGAAGCACTAAGAGGCATCAAAATCAATGAGTTCAAAACTGTTTGAGCAGTGGAAAAAATGTCCCAGTAGTTGTATTGCATCAAATAGAGAGTACTCTGAAGGCAACTGACAGTTAAACATGTAAGAATAAACGCACAATTTTTTGTGAATAAATTCTGTTTTTTTGAGCCCCCCCCATATCAACATCATCTGCCCTTTTAAACTAAGATAAAAATTATATCACTTTACTATATTATCTCATTTTAATAGTGAACATCACAGCCCTGGCTGGTGGCTAAGTTAGTTGAAGCATTGTCCCATACACCAAAAAGTCTGGGTTTGATACCTGGTCGGGGAACGTAAAGAAAAAAATAAAATAAAAAAGGCGGCCACGGCCTGGCCTGATAAGAAAGGAGATGTTCTCGTGCCTGCTCCAGCTGACTCTGGAGCTGCAGAGGACTTCCTTGCAAGATCCTGTACGGCTGCACCTGGATTTTGCCTGGACTTTTAAGACCTGTGCCTTTCCTGAGTTTCACCATGATCCAGAGTAACACGGCGCATACTTCTCTGTCCCCATGATCCAGAGTAACATGGCACATACTTCTCTGTTCCCATGATCCAGAGTAACTTGGCACATACTTCTCTGGACTATCATATGGAGGCTGGTGACCACGTACTCCAGATCCTGATACAGAGAGCTGCTGCATGAGGATGGCAGCTTTGGGACCTTCCAGAGCGACTGGAGAACTGTTTGTGCAGCTGGCTTAAGGTAAGGAAATGGGGAACTTCAGCTTTTGGGGTTCATGTCTTACATTCTTTTGGGAGCTTGGGAAGTGCTGGGATTTGTGGGAAAGCAGGGCTCTGAGCCGAGGTGCTCCAAGTCTCCCAAGGTTGTACTGTTGTAAATAAAGACCTGCTCCATCCAGCATTAATTGTTGGGCCATTCACCAAGGCACCATGTGAATGGGCCCCAGTCTGCTCAGTAACAGATATAACTGAAATTTTTTAAAAGAGGGGGGGAAATGTCAGTAAGGAGAAAATTGTAAAAAATCATAACCTGCTCTTTTATATTTCCTGCTGTCCTGAAAAAAAGCTGCCATTTACTGGACGAGTGTTCTTCCCTTCTCTGACTTCATCTAGGCTTTTCTCCTCCAAAACAACCTGGGAGTCGTGGAAAATACGCTGTAATGCTGGGGAAGACACTGCATTGGCCCCTGCAGTTTAGAGTCCCCCATCTAGACCCTCAGGTCAGTAGACACACAGTTTTAATTAACTTCATAAAATAAAAAGTAGAAAGGAAAGGGGGCAGGATGAAACTGGAAATAAAGTTTCTCTGCTCCCTATTTAGAAGGCATTCGTCAGCCAAAGTCCTCAGAACTTGCGGAGACTTTCCCTTCGGGCAGTCCTGTGGAACCCCCGCCCCGCCCCCGCCAAAGGCCTGTGTGTCGCTGTGCCGGGCCCTGGTGGTGCCGTGTTGCCAGGCCTGCGCTCCTGGGCTGTGGCCTGCCTTTGAGCCCTGGCACTCCCGGAACCTTCACACTTTTGTGTCAAGTGGAGAGAGAATCTGTTCTGCCCTGTCTGAGGGACTGGACTGATTTCAGATTTCCTCAGATACTTGAGGACGGCAGCCAGTCTGAGAAGAAGAAAGCCGTGGTTGTCCTGCGTGAGAGGCTCCAGCATATCTTCAACCTCTTCAGCGTAAGTGACTCTTTAATAGCTTGGAGTGAGACCTTCCTGGGCACATTCCGCAGTGGGCTTTATTAGCAGCTGGATGACCTGGACACATGTTTAGAGAAGGAAAGGGAGGTGGAACAGTCACCTCTGGGGAGCGAGAACTCTAGACCAGCTGTGAAGAGGTGTTTCCCACGGATCAGACTCTGCCTGAAAGAGAGCAAATGCAGCCGTTGGGCCTGGAAGGCTGTCGGGGTAGAAACGAGAGGGTGCTTGCTCTTCATGGACGCACTCACAGGAAGACCCAGGAAATAAAGAAGACATTGAGACTGAAGACCATGCATCTGGTCAACTAGATGGCTCCTTTCTGAGACTCAGAGTGCCATCTTCATCTCTATTTTTGCAAGAGATGAAAAAATAAATAATAGCAAATGTATAAATTATAAAATTTTATTAAATGTTAGTTACAATAAGTCATTTAGAACATGGAAATGAACAATCCATTTGCTATTCCTGAAAAAACTTTTATAATTTTTATTTAAATTATTTGAAATATTTATGCTATCCGTAGTATTTAAGTACTTATTGTTCATAAAACAGTTTATTATTATTTTTATTATGAGACTACTGTTCATATCTAAGTATGATAAATACAAACAATTTTTTAAAAACCTCTTTAATTTTCATTGAATATGGTTCCCTCAGATACAGCTTAGGGTGGAAGGGTCACCTGTGGAGGGAGGCCCAGGGCCTGGGCACGACCGCCTGCTTGGTGCCTGTAACAACCGGAGGTGCTATGAGGTTTAGTGGGGAATCAGCAGATGAGAGATATCCATTACTGCCCTTGTTATTAACTGTGCACACCGCGGTTAGTCGGTGCATAATTATTCATCTCTGGGTTTGTTGTATTCATTATATAAACAAGTTCAGCTACCTCTTAATCTTTGGTTAACACCTCTACATTTAGGGAGCTGGGGAGGAAGAACTGGTCAAATACAAAGATAAATTGATTCAGAAGTTACAGTGTCTCAAAAACCACAGGACAAGAGTGTGAGGGGCGGGGATAAAAGTTTTGAACAGATAGCAACAGAAACCTAATGTAATTAAAAATCGGGCACAGGACTTGAACAGACATTTCTCCAAAGGAGATATACAATGGTCAACAAGGCCATGAAAAGATACTCAACATCACTATTCATTAGGAAATGCAAATCAAAACCACTGTGAGAGACACCTCACACTCATTAGAAGGGCTACTACAAAAAAGAGTGTTGGCGCGGATATGGATAAACTGAAACCCTTGGGCACTGTTGGTGGGAATGTAAAATGATGCGGCTGCTCTGGAAAAAAGTACGGCAGTGCCTCAAAAACTTAAAAATAGAATTACCATGTAATCTAGCAATTCCACTTCTGGGTACGTACCCCAAAGAAGTGAAAGCAGGGTCTCAAAGAGGGATCTGTATACTTGTGTTCACAGCCCCGTGACTCACCACAGCCGAAAGGTAGAAGCAACAGTGTCTACAGATAAATAAATGGATAAATAAAATGTGGTGTAGCCATGCAATGGAATATTATTCAGTGTTAAAAAGGAAGGAGATTTGAATATGGTTAATAACAATGCAGTAATTACTTATGGTGTCGGATGGGTACTCACTATACTTGGGATGATCATGTCATAAGTTAAATAAATGTCTAAACATTATGTCATATGCCTGAAACTAATATAATATTGTATATCAACTGTAACTAAAACTTTTTAATATAAATAAAATTTTAAAAAATGAAAGAAATTCATCACGTGTTACAGGATAGTTGGACATGAGCACATTATGCTAACTGGAATAAGACAAGAAGACAAATACTGCATGATTTCAATTATGCAGTATCTAGAGTAGTCAAGTTCATATACACAGAACGATGGGTGCCACAAGCTTGGGAGAGGAGTGGATGGGGACTTGTTTAATGGGTACAGAGTTTCAGTTCTGCAGAATGAAAAGAGCTCTGGAGATTGGTTGTGCAAAGTGAATATACTTAACACTGGTGAACTATACACTTAAAAATGGTTAAGATGGCAAACCTTATGCCTATGTATTTTACCACGATTAAAATAAAAAAAATTAAAGTCTTGCATGAACAGTCAAGAATTATGTAATTGTGGGCACAGGCATGGGATTGTTCAAAGTTTGAATGATGTCTAAGTTCTGGCTTCCTGCTGGTTAACTGAATGACATTGCAAAACATACTTAAGCTTTTTGAGCAGCCTCAGTTTTCTTCTCTGCAAAGTGGGAATGATAATACCTTCCTTGATTAAATGATATGATGTATGTACCGCAGAACAATACTTAGCCCCTAAAATGGACTGTAATTATTGTAATTATTAAAACTCTGAAAAGTCTATTGAATTTGTCAATCAGGTCCTTGATAATCGTGAAGAGGGCAATGTCAGCACTGAGTCAGTGACAGGCCGAGCCCTATTCAGTGAGCAACGTGAAGGCAGTATTAGGAAAGCTGTTTCATCACAGATAAATACAAAAACTAAAAAAGAAAACTAAGCCAGGGCTCATGGAAACTTCTCAGGTTATGAGCTCTTATCATTTCCTCCTTGTTCTTACTGTACCTTCTTGCACACACATTTATCAGGCATTACACTGTACTATTAATAAATATTTCATTTTCAAAATCTGCATAACAGGGAGAAAAATATTCAAGTGTAAGTGTTCTTGACCTCTTTTTTACCCCCCTGTTTGTGTCTCTTGGTGACCAGTGTTGGGTTCACTGGGGTTAAGGGTGAAGGTGCACACGTGAAGTTACTCATAGGATAAAAAAGTCTGAATCAGCTGCTCAGGGGTGGCAAGAAGAGCAAGGTGGGCTGGGGTTTGCAGAGAGATAAGAGAGGAGTGAGGGTAAGTAGCTGCCGTGATAAGTGTGACTTTAAAGAACTAATGAGGATTTCTTAAATGTATTTACATTTACAAAATATACTTGAATCTATTGTGATTGTTAAATTTTCAAACAATTCATATAAGGAGAAAGCCCACCCTTGCTCTTGGAGGATCCACCCAATTCCACACTGCTAATACTTTAGTGTGTATCCTGCTAGACATTTCTCCATGTATTTAGTAAATCTACACATACACAAATATTTAGACTCTATTACATAAATATTATTAAGCCATATATATTCATCTCTGATTTGTTTGTTTTACTTAACAATAGATCTTAGAGATTTTCCTCTATTAGTACATAAACATTTACTGCATTCATTTTAATTGCTGCACTGTGTTAGTGTGAGACAACTCCATGCGGTTCGACAGCTCGAAGCTCATCAAAGCACAATCTTTATTCCATAAATAATACTTAAGTGCCTACCATGGGCTAGACACTGGCTAATGACTGGAGATACCAAGTTCAGACTCAAAAAGTCTCATTTCCAGGAAGAAACAGAATAAATAAACCATCAGTTACAGAACAGAACGATAAGTCTTCTAATAGAAGAGCTGTAATTACAAAGAGCCATAGGCATGGTGGGGGGCAGCGGTGAAGGGGGAGTAAAATGGGGAGACATCATCAAATAATCGGTGCTTTGAGTGTGACAGATGGATATGGACGGGTATTTAAATAGTTGTACAATGCAAGAAGGGCCAGAGATGTGTGGGCCATTTGGAAGCAAAAGCCAAATCAAAAGGATTGGCAAAAGTGGACATTTTATAAAAATAAGAAATAAATAAGAGTTAAGAACAGATTAAGTTTCCTTTCTTATAAGGAAGGAGTCCAGAAATGAAAGATGGGAAAGTTACACCAGGCCTTGATGCTCCCACTAAAACTTAAAGACCAGCATGTTGTTAAATTTCTTAACCCAGGAAGGGAAAAGAGACCTCCGCGTTCCCAGTTTCCTTCTGTAAAACTAAGATAATCATAGTACCACATCATAAAACTGTGGTGAGAAAGAATTCCTTTAATCTCTGTGCTGTGCTCAGAATGGCACCTGGCACTTAGAGCGGGCTTCTTGCACGTGAGCTCTCTTTGAACCTGGTTAGAAGTTATTCCGGTCAGTGGACAGGAAGATGAGGCAGTTCCTAGAGAGCTATCCAGGAGACTTTTATTGCCAACTCAACCATTGCACAAGGGAGCGGAGAAACAGCCATTCACTGGGATGACTGGGCCAAGTGTGTCACAGTGAGTATCCCAGAGTTCTGGGCACAGCCATTCCTACTTGGCACACACACCTGCTGTCTGCAAGGACATGCATTCTTCCACTGGTTTCTTGGTTTTCCCTCCCGTTGAGGAACTAACACTTTCCACCTAAATGACGTAGGCACCTGGCAGGCAGCCAGAAGAATCCTCGCCTTTGTGAAGATTCCTTGTACTCCACTCAGCCAAGCCTCCAGGCCGGAGGGAAACCCTGACCTCATTCTTCAAATCCAGTTTGACAGCTTGCTTTTAGTTTCCTTTTCACTTGTTGCATCAGCTTGTCATTATTTTTGCACCCCTCGGTTTGTGACCCAACCTCTGATGATGAAATAAAACGAAATCTAGTTGCAAGTTTCAACTATGTAGAGGGTTTTCACTTTAAAGATCCTGAAACCTCTTCAGAGACAGGAAACTCTGTTAGAAAATAGGCAATGTGACATGCCTAGAGTTAACAGAGGAAAGGGAGTTCATGCTAATTCAGCAGCTGCTGTAGATGTGTTGCCCTTGGATTCTCTTCTCAGCCCTAGTTGCAGCTCAACTCAACTCCCAGAGAATTAAATATGTCCAGCTTAGAGAATTGCCTGTTAACTGAAGGGGAAAGTAAATCCAGCCTCGGTGCTGATGCATCGAGGTCTGAGAAGCCCAGTCTGGAGTCCGTCTAGCAGCAGCTGGAGTCCTGGCAGCACATGGTGGGAGAGAGTGGGTCGTCAGGCCCTGTGTGGCCCTGGGCCGCTAACCTGTTGATGGCATGTGGCAGGGACTCAGAGTGTAGAACCCTCTGGCTGTGTGTGTGTATTGGAGGAGGGCTGCAGTTAGCAAGAGTTAGGCGGGGCCTCCAGCGAGATGGCCTTCTCCCAGCTAAGGTAGCCAGGAGAGACACTGAGAAATGAGTCTAGTCAGAGGCTTGTGGCTACATATCCAGGAGGTGGGACAGGGAATAGGAAGAGAGGAGTTTGAAACCAGTGGCACTTGGACCCCAGATGCACAGTCTGCCTTTTCATGCCAGGTAGGAGGCCTCAAGGCGGAGTCTCCACCTCAGCAGCGGTTGACTTGTGGTTACAGGGAACTCCCCACCCCGGCAGAATCAGCTCACGGAGTGAAGGTGAGAGTGAGAGTGAGGGAGCAGCTGGGAAACTGGGGAGACAAACCATTCCTTCACCCTAAATACAGGCTTTTTCACTGTGGTCCCAAAGTTTCACAGGAACTCTCGAGGCTGCTGAGCAAAATATCTCCAGTGAAACTAGGATTTGGAGTGAGAGTACGACTCATTTCATTATCTTCTTCCTTTCCTGTGTGCTCAGTAGCTTACCTCCTCCTTTTTCAATGGACTTTACTCCAAGTAGACTCTCACACCACAGTTGATACCCAGGGGTGAGAAAAAATATCATATTTGTTATTCTGCAATTTGAACAGAATAAGCAATAAAAGAGATTGTTAGTGTAACCTATAATAATCATTCTCAACTAGTATTCCAAGTGGGTAATTGTAAATATTATTATCAGCAGTTCTCAAATGTTTGAGTCCCAGGATCCATTGATACTCTCAAAAAGTATTGAGACCCCAAAGAGATTGTATTTATGTGGGTTGTATTCATTGATATTTACTGTGTTATCAATGAAAATGGAGAATGTTTTAAATATTTATTATTTCAAAAACCCATTATATGTTAAAAACTTTTTTATGAAAAGTAATTATATTTTTCAAGACAAAAAAAAACCCTAATGAAAATGTTTTAAAGTTTTGCAAATCTCTTTAATGTCTGACCCTTAATAGAGATAACTGGGTTCTCATATCTGCTCTGAATTCAATATGTTGTGATATGTTATTCTGTTTCACATCTTTAAAGGAAAACGTTTCTCACATAGATATGTGGTGGGGAAACAGAGGACCTTGGAGACCCACAGAGAGTGCCTGGGGACCGCAGGGCTCTTCAATGCGTGCATATCATCATCACAGGAGATTGAAATGATACTTGCTGCCCACAGTGAGCTTGAATTTCTGTTGACCTTCTGCCTCTTTCCCAATTCTGCTTGTTTCCATTATAATTTAGAAAACTAAGAAGTGTGGGAAAGCATACACTTATGCTCGACATTGCTCAGGATTACCAGCTATTGACGATTTAGATAACAGGAACAACTTTGCTTCTTGTTCACTAACCTTTTTTATTGTCAAATATAACAACCATTTACAAAAGTGCACAAAAGATAAGTGTAAATTTTAATGAACAGTTAAAGTGAGTATTCATGTGACCACCAACCAATAAAAACAATCAAATTTTGCAAGATTCTGGAAGTCTCATCACCAATCATCATTCTGTGTGCACCTTCTTGGACATAATTCCACCCCTCCTCACTAAAGGCAACCTCTATCCTGAATTTTATGGTGATCACTTCTTCCCTTTTTAAAATATTTTTACCCTAAATATACAGTCTAGTTTTGCCTGTTTTCAGCATTATATGAATGGAATGTGTATTCTTTTGAGTTTAGTTTCTTTTTTTTTTTTAAGATTTTATTTATTTATCTTTAGAGAGAGAAAGGGTGGGAGAAAGAGAGGGAGAGAAACATCAATGCATGGTTGCCTCTCACACACCCCCTACTGGGGACCTGGCCCGCAACCCAGGCTGTGCCCTACATGGGGAATCCAACTGGAGACCCCTTGGCCCTCAGGCTGGTGCTCAATCCAGTGAGCCACACCGTCAGGACTGAGTTTAGTTTCTTTTACTCACTATGATGTTGGTGAGATTTTCTCCCATTTGTGTATATAGTTGTGGTTATTTTTACCATTTATGACCCTATTACATACGTAGACTACAGTACATTTATCCATACAACTTCTTAAGGTCTATTTGGGCTATTTCTAGTTCAAGACTGTTGTGAACACCGCTGCTGTGGAAATACTGTCTTTGGTTAAGACCTGTCTCAGATTCACCATTTTTCTATATGACGTGATTAATAAATATTAGCTAAATAAATATTTATTCAGTACATAAGTGTGTGTTTCTCAGGAGAAGGCTGGCCATGGTAGCCTGCTGTTGCAGAGTGTGACTTCTCTTCTTATTGATGCTTACATGTGCTTAAATGGCCCTTGCTCACTTACAATGAGAACCAATGGGAGAAGTCACTTATTTCCTTTTGGTGATTAAGGTGAAAAAAATTAGTCTCAACTCAAGGAAAATACTGTTATGTTTTTCATTCTTTTCTGGCCATCTTACTCAAATAAAAACTTTAACTGTATACTGGTATTTTAGAGGGTAAGAAAAAGATGAAAGTAACTTGACCTGTACACCCTACTTAAAAAAAAATTAAAGTCCATACTTTATTCATATTTTAGTAGTTTTTACCTAACATTGTTTTCTTTTCTATAATCTCATTCAGAATGCCACATTACACTTAATGGTAATGTTTTCTTAGACTTCTCTTGGCTGTGACAGTTTCTTGGTAGTAGACTTTTTGTTATTGTCAATGGTATCACATTTTAAATGTCATTTTCCAATTTTTTGTTACTAGTATAAAAAGAGGTGATTAATATTGATCTTGTATTCAGTGACCTTGATAAGTTTATTTTTAAATTCTAATGAGTGTATCTATAGAGTCTTTTGTATTTTGTATGTACACAATTATTTATAGATAATAAAAAAATCTGAGATAGCCAACAGGAGATTTGAACAGGCTTCACAGCTAAAATATCTAAATGGCCAATAAGCATATGAAAATGTGCTAAACCTTATCAATAATGAGGGAATACAAACTGAAACTGTAAAGAGGTATCACTATGTACCGCTAGAATGGCTGAAATTAAAAAACCTGGCAACACCAAGTGTACACTCGTGTACACTGATAACGAGAGTGCAAACCGGTGCACACATTTGGGAAATATGTTTGATATTATGTACTAAATCTGAACAAGTGCATATTCTATAATCTAGTTACTTTATTTTAGGTATGCACCCAACAGAAGCATGTACAACTGTGCACCAAGATACATACAAAGGTTTCCATAGAAGAATTAATTATAATGACAAAAGAAAACCAGGAGAAAAACCCCAATGTTCACAGGTAGTGGAAAGGATAAAACCTCGTGGCATGTCCAAATAGACACGAAACATTGATGCTGTTTAATGAACTACACTGACATACAACAACACAGATGACTCTCACAGACACACCATTGAGTGCAAGTAGGCATTTACACAAAGCTCAGAAACAGGCAGAATATAGGGCGTTAAAAGGCAGTACTGATGTCGGGGAGGAGAATACTGATGGGGAAGCAAGAGGGATAGTGTTTGGGAGAGGACAGGAGAGAGGTTTTTGCTCTGTTGGTAGTGTTTGTGTCTTCACTGAGTTTGTGGCTTCACAGGTATGCAGAAGTTTTTATTTTATCATATTTTTTTTAGCTGTATTAAGATTTGTGCATGACTTTCAATATAGATTATATAAACTTTGTTTCCAAAAGGATGAATGAGGAATTCTCCCTTTTAAGTATCAAAATACTCACTAATCATCAGAGAGATGCAAATTAGAACCACAATGAGATATCACCTCACACCTGTCAGAATCAATAAGTCAACAAACAACAAATGCTGGTGAGGATGTGAAGAAAGGGAACCTTTTTGCACTGTTGGTGGGAATGCAGACTGGTGCAGCCACTGTGGAAAACATTATGGAGTATCCTCAAAAAACTAAAAATGACACTCCCTTTTTACCTAGCAATTCCACTTCTGGGAATAAATCCTAAAAATCCCAAACACCAAGACAAAAAATATGCACCCCAATGTTTCATAGCAGTGTTATTTACAATAGCCTAAGTGCCCTTCAATAAATGAATGGATAAAAAAGCAGGGGTATGTTTACACAATGGAATACTATGCAGCAGTGAAAAAAGGAGGAAATCTTACCTTTTGTGACAGCACAGATGAGCCCAGAGGACATTATACTAAGGGAAATAAGCCAGTCAGTGAAAGACAAATACCGTATAATCTCACTTATCTGTGTAATCTAATGAACAAAATAGAAACTGAAGTGCAGATACATGGAAGAGACTGACAGCTGTGGGGTGGGGAGCGCAGTTCTGGAGGAAGAATGTGAGGGGAGTAGCCAAAGAACATCTGCGCATGACCCAAGGGCACGGACAATGAGAAGGGGATTGTATGGGGAGGACAGGGTGGAGCTGAGTGGAGAGGGGCAAGGAGAGGAAACTGCAATAGCATACACAATAAAATATAATAAAAAAACACATAAAAATACTCTTAATGTAGAGTTTTCTGCTCCTTCCAGGATATCTCTGAAAGATTTGTTCTGGCTTAATTTCAGTTTTTCCAAAGTTCATAAAACTTCTCTGTAACTCTTCATCTAATTTATCATTTTTGTAGGCCCTTTGCCTTGAAAAAATGGTGGAAGAAATGAAAGGGAAAAAGCTGCAATTTTGACTCCTGGGTACATGCATAGGAAATCATATTTTAAAAAAGGAGAAGGAACCACTGTGAGGTTTAGAGTAAAACAGCTCCAAAGTCAAGTGATAATTTCAAACGGCTGGAAACGTCATTCAAGTTTTACTTTCTAAATGTCATTCTGCATCTCCGAGAAACCTCATTAACCAGAAGAAAACTGGTTTGGGACTGGAAGTAGTTCTCCATACCACTGAAAGTTGGTAGGAAAGAATGCCTGCAGACACAATCTCCACTTACGGTGAAGTGACAAATAGCTTCAAATAACAATGGAAAAGACAAGACAGGAGGGCCAGGGCAGGCAGTCCTTGCCCTGCGAGCACGCAGGAGGCTGGCCTGGAAATAGACTTCCCGGCTATGGACAAGGTCATATGGATTTTCCCGGTTATTGGGATACAACTTGAATAAAGTAGCAAACATGAAACAAAATGAAAGATGGTGTTGGACAAAGGAAGAGATTTTAGCCCATTTGTAGGTGGACTTGTGCTGTGATTATCCCAGACCCGCAGGAGAAGAGGTAGAGGAGAAACTTCACATGGGCACTGGAAGAGGAGCATTAGGAAACCCCTCATGAACACAAAGCAGCAGTTAGGAAGAGGACAAATTACCTCTGTATTATTCTGCATCTATCCCCTTTCTTCCAGTTCCCTAGCTATGGCCTTTATTTTCAACCTCCATGAGATCCTCTGGATAGGACTTCTCCCTTCCTGCCCCTGTTCCACTTTACCTCCAACATTTCTGCCTATTCCTCTGCATGGAGCAAAACTCCAGTCTCTGCTTAAAACCTCTTATATTAAGCGCAAACACTGCACTCTGGTTTTCAAGAGCCTCCACAGAACATCTTGAGCTGATTTTTTTCACTCTCTGTTCCTTTCTCTTTTAACACTTTGTCTGTCCTCAACTTGAAACTCCTTCTAGTTGCTCTTTGCAAGCTTGTCTATTTGCCTGGCTCTGTTCTTGCTAGTCCCTCCATCTAGAGCTATGCTGGCCATTGTGGTAGCTCTTAACCACATGTAGCCTGCTGAGCACTTGGCTAGTCCAAACCGAGCCGTACTCTTACTGGAAACCTATCCACGTGGAATGGCAAATGTAACCCAGCCCTATTGGAAAGCCAATAGGTGCGTGTCAGCACATAGGACACCAAACTCATGGATTGGCTTTTCTGTGGGAAATCGGGCCTGCATTATACCTAGACTGCTTTGAGGCTTGCTCTTGCTAAAACTCCCTCACCCTGAGTTGAAGCAGCAAATGCTTACTGCATATCTTTAAAGTAACTCTGAGGTCTGAAGTCTGTGCTAATTCTCCCAAGGACTAAAGTATAACCAGACCAATTACTGTTATCAGTCCCTTGCATTTGCAACATTTTTTTCCTTGTTAATCTGTAGGAAGTAATCAGTAACATCCTTTCCTTTGTTATCTGTAAAGGTAATCACCTAAAGCAAACCTGAGCATAAAGAATGAGAACCTTCTTTGATGTATGCTATTAGAAAGCCAATAAAAGCCTGTCAAGGCAAGGGTCCAGGTGCTCTCCCCTTGAGACAGTGGCCATGCTGTCCCTGTTTCTCCACAGGACTTCAGTAGTCCATGTGCATTTGTCTAGTCTCATCCACAACACCGTGGACATTGCTGGTCAGAGTCTGCATTATACTCTGAATGTAAAAACACGCACTATAGTTTGAAGGCTTAGTATGAAAAAGAGGAATGTAATTACCTCATTAATTTTATATTTCCCTGGCAGTGGATTGAGTGCCAGGCTGTGAACTGAAAGGTTTGAGTCCCAGTCAGGGTGCTGCCTGGGAGCAGGTCAGATCCCCAGTTCGGGGTGTGTGAGAGGCAACCAATCAGTGTATCTCTCACACATCCATATTTCTTTCCCTCTCCTTCTCCCTCCCACCCCCTCTCTGTAAAAGTAAATAAATAAAATCAATAAAATAATTTTATATTGATTACCTGTCAAAATGACAATATTTGGATATATTGCTTTAAAAATAGTCTATCAAAATTAGCCTCACTTGTTTTTTTTTTTTACTTCTTTAATGTAGTGACTAGAAAAATTTAAATTGCTTATATGACTCTCATTTATATTTTATTGGATGGCACCAGCCTCTAATGGCCTCCACCATGTCACCTTCACTGCAGCCACCTCTCCCGGGGAGACGACACCACTTCTGTAGGTGCACTGCCTGCATTAAGTGCTTTGAGTGCCTCCTTATCCTCCCCAGCAGCTGTAATTCCTTTTCCCTCTGAGAGTCACCATCACTACTGTGGCACCACGTACCTACTTGAAGGCATTGGCCATGGTCTACTTTGTACTCTAATTGTGATATGCAGAGAAGAGCACAGGTTTGCTGCAATCCACTCATCTTATTAGCTGCGGGCATGTTATTTAGCCTCTCTGAGCCTCGGTCTCTTCCTCTGTCAAAAGGGGATGTAACAACCCACCTCAAGTGTTTACTATGACAATTATTCAGAGAATGGCACATAGTACATGCTCAGTATATGGTAACTAATAGTGCTACTACTGATACTACCACCATCATTTTAATTTTATTAGTTTATAAACTGGCTCAGCATGGAGGATCAAAGGCCTCTAGGTGTGGGGAGGATGAGCAGGCTCTTTGTCGCACCTGGGGAAGTCAGCTCTACATGAGTTTGCAAGTCACACTGAGGGGGCAGGCCCCAGTGATCAGGCTCCTTGGATCACCCCTCTACTGAGTACGGCAGGCCATCTGTAGGTTTCCTGACCTCCGTGACTCCTCTCATTGGCCTTTGAGCTCTGAGCCATGGATGAGTCCACACTAACCCAAGAATCCTTTTTGAATGACTGACTAAACTGAGCATTTAAAAATGAAACAGCTGAACGGTGATTTCACTCTTCCCAAAACTCATTGTATGGCACCCAGAAGATGGCTGAGGTTCTGTTCAGAGCTGGCATGCAAAGGTCAAGAGGCGGAGAGACTGAAACCCACATAAAAGGCCAAGTAACCAGAAAGACTGGGCTTGTTGGTTCTTTTTTTATTGCAGATTACCCCGTAATGGAAAAGCACATTCACTGGGAGAAAACTGGAAAACCACAGACACAAAAGAAAGCAATCTCCCTTTAGTTTCACACGTCAAATACAACCACTAATAAAACATTGGTATTTTTTTAATTTTCTCTCTACATACTTTGACATAGTTGTGTTGTATGTATAATTTTATGCCCTGCTTTTGAACATAACTGGGCACTTCTTATTTTCTAATGACACAAGTAACATGTTCATTAGAAAATTTTTTAAATGTGAATAAAACAAAGGTTAACAGTTCAGTAACATTTATTAAATTATTTCAAACAAAAAAGTACACTAGATTATAAATGCCTCATAATCCCGTCTCCCAGGTATCTTCTTATCATTGGGGAAAACCCACGTACGAACAGTTGTAAAGGTACACAACGAAAGGGAAAGATTCCTCCTCTTCGGTGCATCCTCGGCCATCCGCATCCTCCCCGAGGACAACTACCTCCAGTAGAGGAGTGAGTGCACCCGAGAAAACAGCTACACATGTGTGTCAGCACACATGTGTGTGTCTTTCTGCTAAGTTATAAACAAGTGATAATACCGCGCCCATTATTATATGTATGGCTCTTTTTATTAAATATATCTCAGTATAGGTCCATATTAGCTAACTTTCTATTTAATGTCTATACATAGTATTCCAATCTCATCTGTACCATATTGTTACTTAACCAATTCCCTAGTGATGTATATTTAATTTATATTTTTACTACGACAGTACTGCAATGAACATTCATATATATATATTTGTGTAATATATAATGTATAATATACATACATACATATAAACATACTTCTGCAGGAATGTTCATAGGTAAAGTCCTAGCATTAATTTTGCAAGTTAGAGAAACAATCGCATTGCTTAAAATTTGAAATTTTGAAAGATACGGCTAATCTCTCTGTGGTGTCTCCTTGTGAGATAGTCCGGGCCCTCTCACAGGATGGCAGGCCCAGGACAGTCAGACCCCGTAAAGGGCAGCTGATGGCTTCAAGAACCAGATGCCGCATTATTTTTCCTGAGATGCCTCAAAACTCACACACCGTTAACCTGCCCCAGAATTTTGCCTGGATCCAAGAGCAAGCTGCCTTTCGATGTACAGGGTCAAAGTTATCCTGAAATTATCACATGAGGATATTGTTCTGGCTGTGCTTGAAGAAATAATCTTTCCCACATTTCCAAAAGTTTGCATAAATTTATAATTTTATTGAGCATGATTAGAATACCGTTTCCCCATGCCCTTTGCAAACGTTATTAGTGCAAAGTGGCTGTCTCTTTAGTAGTTTGATTTACATTTTTTTTAGTAACATCGAACAGATTTTTTTATCTTCATTGGCCCCTTATTTTTCTTTTCCTGGTTCTGGCTATTTATAAACTTTTCTATTGTATAGTTTTTCATTAATTTTAGGAGCTCTTTGTAAGTGAAGAAAAGTATCTTTTCATCATTGTGTGTTGGAACTGTATTTTTTATATTACTCTTTCTCTATGAATTTACCAGTATGTTTTGCCATACCGAAATTATAACTTGTTGATAGTCATATTAATAAATGTTTTCTATTATAATTTTGAGGTTTTATGTCTTCCTTACTTCAACATTATTTTTTAAAATCTCCAAGTTTCTTCCTGATTTTGTTTATTTTAACCTCACAATCTGCTCCATACAATGTTATATGGACGGTACAATATTGAAACCATCTTCAGTTTCCTGAAAATAACTCCCCTGGTCAATGTATACTATTTTTTTTAATGTACTAATTCTAGTTGCTAATATTTTTTCCCAGATCAGAGCTTTCCCCCGGTGCCAAAACTCCCCCAAGCATCTCATTTCTTGTGAGTGTATCTTAGTCAACAAAATTTGGAGTCTTTCCTTTTATTTCGAATTATTTCTACATATATTGGGTTTGTATGATTCTGATTTTTGTTGTTTCATATAATTTAAGACTATTTTTAAGCTCCTTTGTTAATTAAACATGTTAAAATTTTGATCTGTTTTGTGTGACTGTATTCCTGATATATTGTCAGTATCCATTGAGATTATTCTGCTTCTTATCCTTCTTTTTCTAAAAATAACTTTCTATGAAACTCGATCTTAATACCATTTTGTTGTTTAATTTAATAGGAGCTTACTTCTCCCGAATTAGCCGTGGTCCGGAACGGCTTCTCGAACCTCGCAGAGTCCCCTCTTTGGTTGCTTTTGCAACACGGGCTCAGTCTGCCCGCCCTGCGCCAGTCTGTCTCCTCTTCCCTTTCCTTTTTCCTTGCTGTTTCTGAACTCAAATCTGATTTCACTTCTAGCAGTTTCTGCTCAGTGTATGGTCCTTTCCTGAGAAAGAGCTGTGCCTTGTTGGTTTGAAAATTACTAATATCTTCGACTGTTCCAGTGCCTTTCAGAACTCACTGAGGCCCCTCACGTTCACCTGCAATCACACTGGGCAGAACCCCTCCCAGTTTCAGCGGCTGTTCTCCAGTCCGCCTGGGTGGCTTTCCAGTAAATACGTCTTGGCTATTTGGGGGTTTGTAGGTCCATTGCTTTCCTCTGCTTTCTCCCACGGGGACGGTGCTATCAGGCAGGTCTTATGGCGATGGTGGTTTGTCCTCATTTGCATTTTGTGGTTTTCTGTAAAGTGGGGTTTTGGTTTCTATCTAGTTGCAGTGTCTGGTTTTGTGTGGGGACTCAGGGAAACTTAAAACTATACTGCCACCACTGCTATGTTCCCAGAATGTCATCCTGGTGTATGAGGATTGTGTGCTATGTCTTTTAAACCCTCGGCAATCTTCACTCATTTGAATGAATGATGATCATGTCTTCCCCACTCTGCAGTTTAGAAAGATAAATCACTTCTTCTGCACCCCAGTTACGAGGCATTGCATAAACACTATTCAACTGCATGTAGTTTTAGTTTTTAGGAATACCTCAGACATGACCCATGGATAGTCTTTTCTGAGGAGAGCTGGGTCCACAGGGCCAAGTGAGGAGAAGGAATGGGAACGGAGGGCTATTTGGGAGATATGTGGAGCACATTGCAAAGATCAGAAGACAGGACTTCTACTGATGACATGACACTTGGAGCTCAGGTTTGCTCCAGATTTATAAATCTACATTTGCCTCTACTGCAATTTGGTACAATAAATGTAATGTCCCTCCTGCATTTAACGTGTTGAAATCATCACGACCAATAAAACGGATGCAGCTATCTGTAAAATTTTGGAGAATTGCTTCAAGCATTTGATTCTGGTGTTGTCAGGAAATGAGTTATTTCACATCAATGAATTCATCCTTCTCCACCACTAGCTCCCTGGTCTAAAGTATTGGTAAATCCCCTCACTGTTCCATCTGCAGTTATCCCTCCATTATTTATTGCTTCCTGTAGAGATGGTATTCTACCACTACCACCGACTCCCACCCCTGCCAAAATAACATGTCCAGTTACTCCACCCCACTTCAAACTCTTCTATGACTTCTACTGCTCTTAGGATAAAGAAAAACTTCTTAACACGGCTTCACAACCCCTGTGCTATCTGGTTCCCACCAGCACTCTGGCCTCACCTTAGACCATTCTCTGAGACTCTCTGACTTGAAGGTGAATCACAGAGGCCTGCGGGCCTGTCCTTGGCCCTTACTGAGCGTTCTCTGACCACAGAGTTTTTCACAGGCAGTCCCAGCTCCCTTCATTCTAAGTTCATCTTCAGTGTCACTACTGCTGGGCAGTGTCCTCTGACCTCTCCTACTATCTTAGGTCCCCATTCTATAGCCCCTCACAGCCACACATCTCTCCTCTGCAGCACCTGGCACCACTGCTTCTTATTTTTGTGTATTTCTTTGCTTAATACTTTTTTCTCCACTTAACTGCGGTCCATGAGAGTGAGGATTACAATCTGCCGCAGCTCATGCTACAGTTCCTTTCACACAGCGGGGTTTCGCAGTGAAAGATAATGCAAGATTTTCTAAAAACTGATAATCACTATTTTATTATTATGATGATTTTATTTTTATATTACAGTCTTTTAAAAAATATCATGTCTCCCTGCTTTCATAAGCATAATATAAAATTATAAGTAGATTTTTAACTTATACCTCTCTTATGAAAATTTGTTACAACATTCTAACAAAAAATGGCCTCAGAAATATTGAGATAAGGCCAGGTACAGATGGCCAACAAGCATATGAAATGATGCTCACATTACTAACCATCAGGGAAATGCAGATGAAAACCACCATGAGATACCACCTCACGTCTGTCAGAACAGTCATCAATAAATCAGCAGACAACCAACATTAGTAAGGTTTTGCACTGTTGGTAGGATTGCAGATTGGTGCAGCCACTATGGAAAACAGTATAAAGTTTCCTTGAAAATTTAAAAATAGAACTACCGTATGACCCAGCAATTCCACTTCTGGGTATTGATTTTTAAAAAATCTAAAACATTAATTCAAAAAGACATATGTTCACTTATGTTTATTGCAGCATTATTTACAATAGCCAAGATATGGAAGCAACACAAGTTCCCCTTGATGAACTAGTGAATAAAACAATGTTGGTACATATATATGCAGTGGAATGTTATTCAGCCATAAAAAGAATAAAATCCTTCCATTAGTGACATTGTGGGTGGAACAAAATAGAAGGTGTTACACTCAGAGAAATAAGTCAGAAAAGTACAAATACCCACTGATTCACTTATATGTAGAATCTAAAAACCAAACTCAATGTACAAAAAATACAGAAACAGAATCATAGATACAGACACCAAATTGACGGTTGCCAGATGGGAGGGGGATTGGGAGGCTGGGTGAAAAACGTGAAGGGATCAAGAAGTATGAATTGGCGGTTACTGAATAGTCATGGGGATGTGAAGTACAGCACAGGGAATATAGTCAATAATGTTCTAATAACTATGTGTGGTGCCAGGTGGGTACTAGACTTTTTGGGGTGACCAGTTTGTAAGGTAGACAAATGTCTGATCACTGTGTTGTATACCTCAGACTAATATGATTTGTATGTCAACTAATTGAAAAATAAACATAGAAAATATAAATGACAAAAGAAAACTGAGAAAGGAGAACTGAAAATGGGAATTTCCTCAGAGATAGAAAGGCTAGATGGCCATATAAATAGCCCATACTCATGGAGAAAGTTCATTCACACTGGGAGCCCTTCATGAGCCTTTGCCTCAGTGCCTACGTGGAAGTGAGCACCACCGTTTCTCTCATCGTCATGGCCAACAGGAGCATCCTCCAGATAGCTCTCCTG
>PVJI01014862.1:0-42792 GCA_004026765.1 Micronycteris hirsuta
TGTGAAATGGATCAAAAACAGCAAGGGCCAGATGTCTTTCAGGGTTGTTCTTGCTGGTTTTGCTTTAGGGAGTTCAGGTTGGAAGTGGGAAGCTACTAAACCATTTTGCCCCAGTCAGAAGCCTGAAAGGATTCAAACAATGGAATGGGGGTTTGATGAAATACCTTAGAAAAGGAAAAGAAGACTAACTATGAATCTGAAAAACTTATAGTGTTCTTAAAGTCAAGTTAATGTTGAACTTTAACTACTTCAAAGTTGAATATGGGCTGACTTTCTAACCTTTGACTTTAAGCTGACAGGAGTGAATATGCCAGGCATGGTCCTTTCTTTCCAAAGCTAGTCTATGCAAATGACTGCAGAGCAGCTGATTCCCATTTGTGGCAAAAAATTCACTTCCTTCTTGGCCTTGGCAGAAGATGAAAACTGTGGGCATTGTTTCAGAGTTTTTCCATGGGCTTCTCACGTAAAGCTGACATTTCCCCCGGCAACAATCTCTGCCTCCCCCTTTTACTGTGTGTCAGTGTTGGGTTAGATCTAACAAATTGTCAAGGTTTCTGCTTCATTCCCCAGAAACTTTTTTTTTTTTTTTACTTGATAGTGTCAGTAGTGACAGATTTCTCTTCCTCCTTTCCCTGGCCCCAGATTGTTTTAATTACCACTGCTGTGTTTTGTTAGATGGTAAACTGTGAAAATGGCCTCTGGTTGTTTAGAATGCTTAGCTTAAAAAAAAAAAGCCCACAAAAAACAAAAACCCTTACTTGGAGTAAAAAGAGGCTCATAGGACCTAGAGATCTATTGATTTAGTCACTTATTCATTAGGAAGGGAAGCAGAACTAAAGATAAGAGGTAATTCATCTGTGGTGCTTACCCTGTTTTGACTGCAGAGATTTTTCTTAGTTCACACTCTGTTGACAGAGTATCTCATGTTCGGGGTAGGTGAGCTGGCATTTGGTCCTTCCCTGGGAAATATTAGTCCTGAAATCATCCCATGTCCCTGAACTGTTTTCTTCAAAGAGTTCTGAGAAGGGAGAAATGGGGAGAGAAGGGCAGCCTTTCCTTGACCGTGTGCTGCCCTGCAGTGGAGTGTGAGTACAGATTGCACTATCTTTATCGAGTCCTTAAGGCAGAGTGCTTGAGTCCTCTAAAACTTACTTTCCTCATGTATAACATGGAGGTACTAACTCAACCTGTTAAATATGTGTGGTTTTGCTATTATATGAGTATACAGTAGACTGTTATGTTTATGGTAGTTCTTTTCTTTCATGACAGAGGAACTTTGAACTCCCTGATTGACACCTCTTAGCAACTTAGTCTATTGTGCACAATGCCTGATTTATTAAAGAAGCTTGATACATTGAAAGAACTTTTTAAAGTGCATGCATAAATAAAGGAATGAACTAAACTGATGACATTAAGGAAATGGGAGGGAAGGAAAAAGTGAAAGGTGTTTGAAAAAAAATGCTCCTTATTTTTAACCTCTTAAACATAGCAAACATCTTTAGAGAAAGACATTTTATAGTCCAGAGACATAAGTACAAGTTAACTAACACTGTAAGTGGGGTTCAGCTTAGCATTTAAGTTTAATTTGGTAATATTTATACAAATGATTATAATACTTCCTTAGATGAGAAAAAATACCTGTCAATAATAATAATAATAATAACAATTACTAATATTTGTGAAAGCTTTCTCTGGCTCTGGCTACTATCCTAATTGCATTGTGTGTCTTAAGCTATTTAATCCCAAATTAATTTTCATGAGACCACAAAGCAGGCACAAAGTAGGCACTGTTATCCATATTACAGATGAGAAAACTAGATGACAAAGGTGACAGTGACAAATTGATAGTACCAGAATTGATAAATTTCTGAAAACAAATCCAATTTTAGGATTTAACTTTGAACATTATCTGTTTGTTTTTGTTGTTGTTTTCCATTTGGTGATGGAGTTCTTTTTGCCTAACTGCACATACCCAGCCACCTCTATGCAGGCAACATAAATATATCACTATTTATTAACTGTCTGTACCAATGCTCCTGCTGCATTTTTAGAATGTCACATTGACAATGTGCTAAATAGCCCTCCACTATGAATAACCCTCAGTATGAATCAGCTTGCAGACTGGTAGGTTTGTTCTTGTCAAATCAGTCCTAATCTTGACTCACCTATTTGCAAATCTTCTTGTTGTTGTTTTTTTTTTTTTTTTCTCAGTAGCTCTCAGACAACTCTGGATAAATAGTACTTCAACTAACAAGAGCTCCTTCCTCCATCTGGGTATTACTGCCTCCTTTCCTGATTTGAAATCTGGTTGCTCTGCTGTTAAATAACTAATACCACTTTCAGCACCAGGGATAGCGTATTTTAATGAAGTGGTAATGGAATGTAGTGTTGGACAAGCCTTTATTAAAATGAAGCACTCTGCTTAAAGGTTATAGTCCATTCTCATTTCTTTAGCAATTCTGTTTTTTCTTCTGGTTAGCAAGCTTCCTTCTCAGCCATAGAAGACTGCAATGCAGTTTGTGCATGCTGTGCCTCCAAACAACTTTTAATTACACATTTAAATGAGACTGGTGCTGGTTCACTGAATCTAGCATTTTTATGTTCTCCCAATCCAATTATTAGGTGTTTTTAATTCTCCAATTTATGGCTTGTCATTTATTTTAATATTACTTACTATGACATTAAAACTATAATTCCTAGATTTTCTCATAAAGAAAATGAGAAATAAATGTCCACAATTAAGAATGAAAATTTTAAGCAGTCAACTCATAATAAAAAATAAAATTGGCTTAAGCCATCAAATCCATAATAAAAAATTACTATTTTCTAGACAGGTGCTGGATGAAAGAGAATGAACAAAAATATTCTAATATGAGGGAAAACACACAGGAGATCTTAAAGTATTTTTTTTTAATAAAGGTGGAAGGGAGGAATATGGACCTTCTCACTGAGATGTGCACTGCACAGATCCATTGCAGTCTTCACTAGCCAGAACTGTGCCTCAGTTGTAGGTGTTCCTCTTGGGTGAGGGAGCCTGGTCATGAGCTGAGGAGTCAAGCAAATGGGTGGAGGTGTGGAGCAGATATGGACCTGATGCATGGCCTGGAGGCAATTCCAGCCAGCCTGCCATCTGAAGCAATTCCATCCCAGTTGACTCACAGACACAGAAACAAGACAAATAGGTTATAGTATGCTTGTTTTTCAGCATTATTGAAGCACCTCCCACTCCTGATCAATACACCCATTTCTTCTCCTAAGAGCCTGTGTATGGTCTTGTGGGGAGAGGAAACTCAGGTACTCCATGCTCACTGTTGAAGATTAGTAGGACCATATACCCATCTCCTTTTTCTCCTGCACAGGTTTATTTGGGAGTATATTAGATTACCTATGACCAGGTTAGACAGTCAATTGGTCTCTTCTAGGACTTTAAACCTTGAGGCAGTGAACACTGTGACTGTATGTCATATATGAGAAAGGTAGTATCCTGATTAGGGTTTTCCAGACAGGACAGGATGTTGCTGACTCTTGCTTCCTGCTCTCTGTAACTCTCTTGGCTCCTTCCTCCTTCAAAATGCACCTAGCCATGCTTTGAGCTTGCAAACTTTTTCTAATATATTTTTATTACTTAAATAGATCAGAGTCAGTGTCTGATGCCTGTATCCTAACTCACTAAAAGTAATACTGTGAATATGCAAATATTGCATCAGGAAGTTACTTAGTCATGGAAACAGCCACACTCACATGAATGTCCTTTTTGGTGCTGTTAATAATAGTATGCTACATTGGGAGCTGCATGTTTGTGCCTCTTAATGTTCCTTCTATATCTTGCCCCTCCATCATTGACAGGTATTTGTGATGAGTAACCACCTGGCTTTAAGTTTTCCTAGAGTACATCAATAAGACTTTTAAAGTGTAGGGATCTTTGAATTTTGTATGATTTGAGATAAGCACTTTCTCATTACTGTAAGAATAGCCCTGCTCCCAAAGCCATTGAAAAATTCACTGAGGGAGATCTGGCTTGCAGGCCTTGCAATAAACTCTTATTAACACTATCAGAAGTAATCTGCTTTTGTCTTGACCTCACTTTAGATTCTCAGCAGGTATAATGGACAGATTTGTAGCATTTCCTTTCCCCTTTTAAAAGACTAGATAAATGTACCCTTTCTCTCATCAGATTATAAAAGTTCAGTGTAAATTGAAAGTTCATTGCTTTCCTTGATAACAGGCATAATTTTCCCCATTGATGCCCTTCTGTCAGAAGACATTCACGATAGTCCTACAGATTGTTTTCTGTTAAAGCAGGCTGAGAATAAGCTTAATTTTCCAGACTGAGCACTTTAACCTCTCAGATTGATGCAATAAAAAATGTTTTGTATCAACTTTCAATGAAAAAAGATGTATGCTTTTTGCTGCTTCCAGTTGCACTGGGAATAGGCTGCTTGGTTACTATTGGTCTCAATGTCCAAATATTTCAATTATATTAAGCTCCTTGTTATTTGTTCATATAAAACAAATATGAACAAATAACAGCTGGTTAGGAGCATTGAGAGATACACTGAGAGACAATTAACATCAAGGCTGATTAACATTGACTGTTCAAATCAGCTCAGGCTTCAAGTATAGGTAAAAGTACACCAAGACAACATTTATTTCATGTGATTAGCACTTTACACATTTCATCATATACCCATTTCTATCATCTCAGCTTGTCCTTACACAACTCTGTGCAGAGTAAGAAGTCTTTATGTCCCTTTCACAGGTGGGAAAATCAAGGCTCAGAATCAGGAAGTTAGACTGAGGTCACACAATTAATACTAGCTATGGGTATGGTTTGAATCTTCAGGCTCTTGGCTCATTCTCCTTCCCTTAGTCCACATGGCAGATGGGAGTCCAGAAAACATGCTGGGATTTGAAACGAGAGGAGCAGAGCTGTGGTTCCAGCTGTTGTCTTTCCTCATTGTGTGTGAGTGTGTGTGCACATGCACATGTGCCGAGACCAAGCCTGAGTTTATTCATTTGTAAAACAGGAATAATAACAATGCCTAGGTTAAAATGAGGTGACTTTCATGAGAAACACTTTATATGGTACAAAGCGTGATAAAGTAAAATTAGTATTATTATATATTTATGATAATGAGAATTAATATTTATTGGGTATTTACTATCTGCCAGGCTTGACACACATGATTTTACATTGTGAAATAAAAGATTTATAAAAAAGTTTTTAAAACACCATCATAACATATAAAAGTTTGTTGTGAATTTTATAGCTGTGAACTACCACCAAGTCAAGAATCAGAACATTGTCAGCAACTCAGAAATTGCATCCATACCTCTCCCTCTCTTCCTCCCCCTGGGGGTGACTACTATTCTACTGTTTAGGCAATCATTTCTATGCTTTTCTTTGTGTTTTAACAATCCCTAAATAATATAGCTAACTTCTACCTGTTTTTGAATTTTATGTCAATGAAATCAAATAGTATGTATTCTTTTGTATATAGTTTCTTTTGTCAGAATCATGTTTTAAAGATTCATTCATCTTGTTCTACATAATGTTAGTCATTCATTTTCATCATTCTTATATGAACGTATGTTAATTTACCTGAACTTTGTATCATTGGCAAGCACTTAGGTTGTTTCTAGCCTTTCGATCTTTATAATGGTGCACCTATAAACCAGTAAATATATTGTAGGCTGTTTTGTTGGTTATTTATGTAAGGTTGAAATCACCAAGTCACAGGTTTTATACATGTGTATGTGTGTGTATATATATATGTTTAAATATAGTAGGTATTGCCAAGTTGTTTCTTTTTAAAATGAATGTTCTGATTTATATTCCCACTAGTAATATGTATTTTATATTGTTGCATACCTTCTCCAGAATTTAATATGTTGATTAAATACTAACTAGTCTGGTGTGCATGTAGTAGTTAACATCTCATTGCAGTGTTAATATGCATTTAAGTATATTGCACCTGTTTAAAAATTTATTTAACCTCTTTTATTTTTTATGTTTGTTTACAGCTATTGCCCATTTTATTAGGTTATCTTTTTCTCATTGATTTATGTAAGTTTTAAAATATGATCTGGATACAAACCCTTTGTTGATTATTCATGTATCAAATGTTTTTCCTCACTTTGTGTGTTGCCTTTTCATTTTCTTAATAGTGCGTTTGATGATCACGCATTCTTATTTTTAACATTGTTCAATATATTAATCACTTTCTCTTTACATATGGCTTTTTGTATCTTGTATTCTATTTCCCTGAGGTTGTAAAGACATTCTTTTGTATTATTTTCTATGAGCTGGTAGTCAGGGTGGGATCTCTCCAGAGTTCACTACCAGGCAGAGGGAGCTGAGCTGCCGGTGAGGAGGGGGAGAAAGGAGATGTAGATTTCAGGCTCGTAGCACACATTTTACCTTAGAAGGTCTGTGCATAGAGGCAAAAGTATATGGAATGGAGGGTGGGTGCAAGAAGCAGGTTTGGGGACCATGGAAGAGAGCAAGTGTTTTCTCTTAGCTCCATTTCAGACATTCACACATAAAAAAATAAAGTTTTGTTTTAAATTATTTTTAGTCAATTCTGATCCAAGGTGTTCTGTTTTTCATAAAAGAAAATTTTCTAAAAATAAGAAGGATAAATAAAGCCTGTTCATACAAAATTTTTCCTCCTTTGACATGGAAAACTAAAAATTCAGGCAAAATTTAAGACATACATGCAAGAACATGGAAGAAATTGTGAAATTAATGTTAGAATGTTTTGTGTCTTTTAGTTTAAGAGTGATTACCAGTTCTGTGGAAGTTGTTTGTTTAGAGTCTCTTCTTTCCCCTATTCCTCAGCCCTCCAAACTATAGACCCCACGGTGTTTTATAGAATCTTAGAATTAGCAGATCTCATGAAATCTTTTTATTTTTTAGATGGGGATACCAGACTTGCCTGTGGTCACAGAGCTGTTTAGTGAAATCACCAAACAAGGTTGGTAACTCTCCATACATTGCTTCAAAATTGTTATAAGGTACATTTTTTGAATAAAATTGAATTGTCCACAGAGACTTCTGACAATTTGAGATACCATTAGTGATAACTATTAAGAAACATACAGTTACTGTAAAATTAGGACAAGAGGTAGAAAAGTCCAAAGTTTGGACTCTTTAACTCTAGCCTTATAAAACACTTAAGCCTTTAAACCAATAAGAAAAATAATAAAAATTCAAAAATATACATGATATTGGAATAGACATTTTACAAAGGAGGAGATACCAAGGTGGCAAATAAATCTGTGAAAAGGTGCTTAACTATGTCATTTGGAAAATGCAAATTAAAACCATAATGAAGTATAATTACATAGCCACCAGCATGCCAAAAAAAAAAGTTGTAAGAAATAAAAAACATCACAGACAACACCAAGAGTTGGTGAGGATGCTGAACAACTGGAACTCATACTATGATGGTGGAAGCATGAAGTGATCCAATCACTTTGTTAAATTTGTGGTCTACTAAAGCTGAATATATGAATCCCCATGTATCTAGCAGCAGTTCCACTGCTAGATATGTACCCAGGAGAACACATATGTGCACAAAAAGCCTTGTATAAGAATCTTAATAGCATCACCTTTCATAAGAGCCTCACTCTGAAGACTTTCCAAATGCTCATCAACAATATAAGAGATAATGACTTGTGACATGTTTGTACAATGGAACACTAAGAGCGGTAAGAAAACAGGAACTTCTATGACATGAAGCAGTATGAATAAATCTCACAAACACAGTATTTAAGGAATGGAGGCAGACAGAACAGAGTACATCATGTATGATTTCATTTATACAAAATTAAAATATGAATTTATGCCTCTAGAAGTCAGGATAGTGGTCACATTTGGGGGGAAGTGGTAATGATGGGTGAGTGAAGTCCTGGTAATATTCTCTTGATCGGAGTACTGGTTAGACAGGTGTGTTCAGTTTTTTAAGTCATCAATCCACATATTTATGATGTGTACATTTTTTTCTTCTTGTGTGTTATGCTTCAATAAGCTGTTAATTTTTTTAACTTTCAGCAAAGTTTCAAGGCCAGGAAAATAACACTACCGTCCTCATGACAACCTGAATACATTTTCCATTTGACACAACGTTCCTTCCACTTAGCCTGACATCTGCTGCACATCTGTATCCCCCATGGCATACAGTAACTTAAACAACCCAGATGCTGAAGAAAAATCACAACAGTGGGGGAATTGAATTTAAGATGAATAGAATGGGGAGGGAAAGATAAGTTTTCAATTGACATCAGGCATGAATATGAGAGCCCCTGAGGGAGTAAGGAAAGAGAAAATGATTATTTTTGGCAGGAACGAAGGCAGATTTTGCAGTGGAGTCTGGAAGATCATGAATGGACAGATACGGCACTAAAATAAGCAATGGTTAAGACCAATGTAGGGGACAAAGTGGGGAACGGGGGAGTTCTCTGCCCCTGATAAAAACATATTGCTGTTTTGTATTTCTGTATCATATAATATTTTTGAAAACTACATAGTGGAGAAAGAGAGGGAGAAAGGGAGAAGGGGAAAGAGAGAGGCAGAGAGAGAGCGCATGCAATTGATTTCAAAATCTTTTTTGGCACTAGAATGGTAGTGAGGGGTGCTTTGATAGCAAGAAATGAAAAAAATAACACTTTCATTGAGCACTCACACAGTGCAAGAACTATCCATAGGTATCATAATATTTAACAGCTCTGAAGTGGTGACATTCTCATTATAAATGGGACTTGGGGCTCAGAGAGTTTATGACTCTTGCCCATTGTCCCATCATAGTTTAAAACAGAGTCTAGCTCTGAGCACATAGCAGTGTTACTAAAACTTCTTACTCTTACTGTGAAAACAAACACCCTCCTGTGGAAATAACTCTGGTTCTTCCACTCGGCATTGCTTTCCAGAAAGGATGAGAGTTCTCTAAAGAGACAACTGGCCTGAAATATCTGCTTAGAAAGTCTTTCTGGGAAATACTCAAGGCAGAAATTGTGGCTGTATTGATACTAACAGGTAAGGAACATACAGAATCCCAAACATTGTGGCTGGGTTGGCAGGCTCTGAAATGTCACCAGGGCACGGAGGACATGCTGGTCTCTACTGTAGACTGCCATCTTGGTTCTTTAGTAAAAACCAGTTTCCCTATATGTGGGAACCCAGGCTAAGTCTAGCCACAGGCTAATAGGTGGACATAGGTTTATATGATGTAATTTGGGTTGTACCACAAATCCCCATAGGAGTCTCAAATTTCCTATGCCTACTCCAGTGACAGGCATTCCCATCCCAGCTGCATCTCTGCATTAAGGTATTGTCCTCTGAGGGTGAACTGTGACCATGAGAAGAATTCTAGTCATTTATCATGTGGGACTCTATTGTTTCTTTCAAAGAAGCCATTGCCCATTTAGTGGGCAGGTCACAAGGCTCTGGAGTCTGAAACCCCAAAGAGGACATTTGATAGAGAAGGGGAGAATCAGTACTGCTGATCTGAGGTCGGTTGCATGAGACACCAAGTGGGGGCCTGGGATAGGTGTGGAAAGAGAGAACTTGCTTGCTGCACTTGGGAGTGGGAGTGGAGAGGGGAAGAAACCACACACATATGCACATACATGCATACTCACATTTTCCCCAAAGGTACTCTGTGATTGAAGTATTATATTGGAGTCAAATACTCAGTATTTTAACCTCCTCCCTTCTCTCCCATGTCAATGTATGACCCAGAGTAAGTTATTTAATCTTTCCGAGTTGATGTAGTGAATGTAATCTGTAGTGAAGGTTGAATGAAAGAAAAATTTTCTATTGTCTCCCATCCTGTGAACACCGTGTCTGGTCCAAGGCCCTTGTGGATATATCTGAGATGGCACTACAGAGCTGAGAAACAAGACCAAGATGGGCTCAGGAGGGAGGGTGGGCCAGAGAGCAAGAGAGGAGATGCAGATTTAAATATTGTACCATCATTATATAATAAGCAGGGCTTTCTCACTACAGAAGAGGCTGCCTTGTGAGAGAGGTTGCCCACCACTGGTGGAAGAATCACACAGAGACTGCAGGAACACCTGTGGGGCACACTGGAGATTGGATTTCTGCACCAGAGGAGATTATTTTGGGTTGGCATCCCACAGTGGGGCAGATTCTTGGGTCACTTTTCTTCTAAGAATTAACCATGAGATTGGGAAGCTAGTTGTTAAAAAATGAGTGTAGACATGCAGGGGAGCTGACTTGGCAGAGGACCTAGAGACAAGCAGGAGGATGCTGTTTTCATGTGTGGCTGTTTTATTGTTTGATGACAGGCTTCTGGTTTGTGTAGGGGATACTGGATGGGTGATTCCTGCACGTTCATTTTGTCTCTTTCTTGTTAACTACTTCTCAATTTTCATTTAAGGAACTGCATTTCCTTGAGTACTTGTTGCAGATGATGCCAATGCCCCACCTTGATTATCCAGTTTTGGCTTCTCATCATTGCATTTAGCCTGATTTCCAAAGGTCAGTTCCAACATTTCTTATTCTAACAATTTTCTTTGACATCTAGTGTTTTTCTTGTTACAGAGGCAATTACAGGGACTTACTGGGTATGGAAGCAGCCCGGTGCCCTTGCCCTTCATCTTTCCTTCCTCTCTCTTACTCCTTACTTCCCTATTGGTGTTGTCCAGAATGGCCTCCAAGATAAGCTACCTACATTTAAATCTTTGTTTTAAGAACGTATTTCCAGGAAAACCTAAAGTAAGACAGTAGCTGTTCTAAGTTTTGCATGGGATCAGTCTGTTTTTATTCCACAGGTAGCCTCTAAATGGCATTAAGTAAATGAGAATGATTGCATGCCCCCTGTCTTCAGCAATTGGTTTAGGGGTGGCAGTAATCAAGACAACTCATAAATCGTCCTGTGGCTTCAGGCCTGGTTGTCTAGTCCACAGGGCAGAGATTCTGACTTGTCCATTTCTGTGTCTGCAGTTCCTAGCAGAACAAAGAGCTCCATTATCAGGCTCTGTCTTTCAATGCTGGGGTCTAATTTATGCTAAAGTAATAATTCCTTATACATCCATGCTATCACTCCTCCAAGGGAGAATTATACCTTATAACAGGAAAAGTAATTCAACCACAAGCATATATTCTTACCTAGGGGATACTGGAAGTGTGGCAGTTGAGTTGGGAGCTGATTTTAAGTAGAAATACCTATTCTGAGTCTCAATAGCATAGATTATTTTTTTTCTACTTGTGTAGTTTATATGAATGGAATCATACAGGGGATATTCTTGGTTCTAGCTTCTTTTGTTCAACAAGATGTTTGAGAGAATTCATGTTGTGGTGGATAGCAGTGATTCACTTATTCTCCTTGCTGAACAGTTAGTTATTCTATCACATGGATATGCACAGTGTATCCATCTACCCTGCTGTTCATGACCATTTGTGTCCTTTTCAGTTTGGAGCTATTATGAGTAGTGCTTCTATGACCTCCTAGTACATGTCTTTTGTCTCATAAGTATACAGTTCTCTTGAGTATTTACCCAGGAGTGGAATGGCTTCATCCTAGGGTACACACATGTTACGCTTTAGCAGGCACCACCTAATGATTTTGTAAATTTGTTTATTATGCTTCGTATTTTTTAAAAGTTTGAATTAGTTCTCAGTATTTAAAAATCAGATTTTCTATGAGAGGATCCAGCAAACCAAAAGTTGCGTTGCCAAATGAAATTAAACTAGCTGGAGGTCATTGCAGTCACTTACAGTAATCGGGGCTCACCCCAAACTCTAAACCCCAAACAGCTGCTTCATTCACTGACAATAATTTCTTGACCCCTTGAGCCCTGGGTTTTCTTTTCTTTCATTTGTAACTAATGAGATATCCTGGATGAATATAAGGGCCCCACAACTACTCATTTAGAGAATTCTAAAACCTAGCAAACCAATTTCCTTGATTTGGGTTATATTGGAAGTAGACCCTGAGATAAGAGTATAAATGCAGTTAGTTTATCGGGGAGGTGGTTCGAGGAAATGAGGTTGGGGAGTGGTAAAGGGAGGCAGGGAAAGAGAGAGGCCAATGAGGTGTAATACCCAGTGTGGGAATCTGGATCTCATGGAGGTCACTTCCAACTGGGAACTCTGGGAACCAGAGTGGAACACTCAGCCATCTGCCAGTTGAGTAGAGGGGGGCAGCCTCATTTGTTGCTTGAGGACTGCTAGGGGAGGGCTGTGTTCTCTCCCCATAACCTCTAGCCTGCTATCCTTGCATGCAAAGTGGGCTTTGGAGATCTGAGGATTTCTCAGGCAAATAGAAGCAGGTGTTGACAGTTGGAAGGCAAACAGTAGTACAATAAAAGGGGAACACAAGTGAGACACCAACAATGGCAGCTCCATTGATATATTCTATGTTACTCCTAGGTCTCTAGTCCCTGGAATCTTATATCCTAGAATCTTGGTCCCCATTGCCTCAACACAGAGCTGGCAATGTGTTGTTTTCATTTATGTGTATAAAATCTGTGCTCTCATTTCAGAAGGTCCACCCACCCTCCTCCCACTATCCCCTTACCAAGCATGTTGGCATAACTACACAGTTACGGCAGTCTTGTCATATTACAATTACAGAGAAGCTTGCTCCGCTCATTTCTTCCCATCCAGTTGATTTCCATTGCTCCTGTGCAGCATATTTAAAAGATTTTAATGATGTATTTGCCAAGATAGATTCATCTTCTCACATGTCCTGTGATTTTCAATCAAGTAGAACAATTAGATTGTTGCACAGCCCCCTAAGCCGCAGTAGGAGTTGCCTGGAGATAGAAAATCTGTGTGAAGGTGAAGTAGAAATTAGTTTCCTTTTTATTGCTCTTCAACTTTCAATTTACATTCCAAAGTGATTTTTTTAAAAAGAATTCAGTGGTGATTGCAGGGGGGAAGGGGAGTATAAGGGGGTTAAATAGTAATGGAAAAAATACAACAAAAAATTAAAAAAATAAAAAAGAATGATCAGATTCTTAGCAGAAAATAGGATCTGTTTGAACAAAATGAGACCTATTTATTAATCAGAGTTTGTATTAAAAACTCATTGAAAATGACAAAGGATTAAAAGATTTTAAACCAAGGCAAAACAATAAAAACTTGTGAAAATACCACATAGCTAACACGTGCAAGGAAGATTTTGATTTGGAAATACTAATTACCTGGCTGGAGAATTTGAAGAAACTTAAACTAAACCTCACTCATTAAGGAATAACTCTCAGTAATAGATATTTACACACACACACACACACACACACACACAGTTAGTGCTCGTTACTCACAGTGGTAATATTCTGTAAAGTCACTATGGACACTGAATTAACAAATATTGAAAAACAGGGTTACAATTCCTGTATGCTTCTGATCAAAATTTATTTGGTCAACAAGAAAGCCATTCATGCAAATAGGTTTGTTTGCCCACATTCTTGTAAAACAAACCAGTCTCATCATTATTAAAAATGTACTCTTTCACATAATTCTCTTTCCTGTATAACACTTAATTTAAAAAAATCTCTCATAGCCTTTCGACCTACAGAATCTGCACAAACTGAAAATTTAACATTTTTTATGCCATTTAGCTTTTGGAACATGCAAGCCGGCCATAGTTTGACATTTTCCTAACTCTGTGTAGCATGACCATAAATTTCCTTGGTTTCCAGCCTCACAACAATACCATTCACAATGTATTTTTTTTTTTGGTTGTTGTCTCATGAATTCACAAACTTAGTTGCTTTTTTATCCTTTCCATAGCATTATAGATATTATTTTAGAACTTTCTGGAATGGCCTAACATACAAATTAGCTAAATTCATTGTTTTTCCCCCTGGATGTGCCATGTTATTGATTAACTAACTTTGAAGTCATGGCCAGCAGCACTATAACTCATACCAGGATGAAGCTCATCTAACATACACATTTTCTCTGTAAGACACACCACAGCCTTCTTGGACTTAGGAACATTAGACAGCACTTTAGCACTTCACTGGAACCATATATATTTTTTAAAGATATTATTTATTCATTTTTAGACAGAAGGGAAGGGAGGGGGAAAGAGAGGCAGGGGAGAAACATCAATGTGTGGTTGCCTCTCATGTGGCCCCATTTAAACAACAAAATTAACAAAAAGTACAAAGATGTGAAAAATGTGACACTAAAGAAATTGTGGAAAGGACACTTGTTTATAGTACAAGAGGTGAGACAAGAAAGCAGAGAGTTGCCTTGTTCAGCCTCCACTGGCATGTATCTGTCAGGTAGCTCAAAATTTTCACCACTCTGTGCATTGTTGAGAACCAGAAAATTAGGAAAGTCCTCTAGAAAGAAAGGACAGAATGTACCTCCCCAAAGGTTGAGTAAATACCCTGCTATGTGCTGATTATAGGCTGTTTAGTTTTGAAATTTTTCCACTTAGGCAAGTGTAACCGTTGTATACCCCACTCTTCCCGCGTGCACCAACTCTGTAGCCAATAGCTAACCGCCAACTCTGCTTTTGTTCAAATGCTTGCTTGCTCTTGCCAAATCGCGCCAATTTCCCTATATAAGGACCTAGCTGTAAGCGTTAGGCGCGACTCTCGTCTGCAGCCCTTGTGGGTACGGTGCCTTCGGACACCCTGAGAGTTCGCCCCTGCGCAGGTAAAAGCTTCGCCAATAAAGTAAGATCTTTAAGCCTGAAAAGTCTCCAGCATTTGTCCTAGCAATCATGGCATACAACATACATGTCTGTGAATGTTCCATGAGTATTGATTTTGGAGTTACAACAACTTTTAGTGAGTAGGTTGCTTTGTAAATATGGGATGCATGGTAATGAAGATCAACTGTGTATTCTTCTTACCTGATGTTAATACAACACCTCTGGGTAATTCAAATAAAATTTTCACTAGTATTTTTGATGCTTTCAAAGGGCAGGATTTATATAAGCATATTAGATATGCTTATACATTTATAAAATGCTTGAACATTTTATACATTGAAATATACATTTTTTTAAAATTCAGCAATTCTACCGTCTTTTTTTTTTAAAGATTTTATTTTTATTTATTTTTAGAGAGAGGGGAAGGGAGGGAGAAAGAGAGGGAGAGAAACAGCAATGTATGGTTGCCTCTCACATGGTCCTCACGGGGACCTGGCCTGCAACCTAGACATGCGCCCTGACTAGGAATTGAACCGGGACCCTTTGGTTCCCAGCCCACACTCAATCCACTGAGCTACACCAACCAGGGCGGAATATACACTTTTTATGTAGTAGCTTCCCTCACTAGTTCTTAACATGTTGGCATTTCCTTATCTCCCTTGACTTATAGAAAAGGTTTGTCTTCAAATTCTTAAGTGATATATCCTGCTTCTGGCTTATTTTTAGTTAGGTGAACTTTGGAAAATTGCTTAATCTTAAACAATACTCCTAGCACTACTATAAGAATTAAATAAAAAATAAAAAATGCTCTGCATATTATTCATTATATGCTAATTCCTTTTCTATACCTTGATTTGAGTAGCGAGGCATATAAAATAGTGATTAAATAAGTGGATTTGGGAATCACTTGCCTTACTCAAATGCTAAGATGATGCCTCTTCCCTGGGTCCCTGAGTGACCATGCAGAGCCGAGCCCCCACTGAACCCCATAATGACATGAGTGTAAAATGAACCTGTGTTGTGCTCTGAAAGTACCATATGGTTTAAATGTGCAATGGGAGATTTGTACCTCAGAATAAGTTCAAACATTCAGGGATTAATTTGTTTCTATAGTATAACCAAGACTAATCTGACAAATACTCACAGGCCCACAGGCCTGTGACCTTCTCTGGAGGCAATCAGTTAGGAGGGTCTATGGTTAAGTAGAAGGACAGAGTGCTTGTGAGAGTTTAGAAAAGAATGTCTCATTCTGAGGCATAGCCTGGAGGGGTAGCGGATGTTTTCACAACAAATGTACAAGTTCAAGAGGTCAAAACCAACGCAAGCACAAGGAAAAACTTCGTTCACACCACGGCCACAGACAACCCATTGGACAATGCAATTTACATGGACAAATCCAAAGTCAAGAAACAGATTTATTAGGCAGGATTCTCCAGGGAAACAAAACTAATAAGATATTTAATTACTTATTATAAAGGTTTGGCTCACATGATTGTGGAGGCTGACAAGTTCCAAAATCTGAAGTGAGCAAGTTGGAGACCCAGGAAAGCTGAAGCCAACAGTCTCAAAACCCAGGGAGAGCTGGTATTTCAGTTCAAGTGTGGTGGCCAGAGAGAGTTTATGTCCCAATGTATAATCAAGCAGAAGGAATTTCCTCTTATTTGCTTAAAGGTTGGCTGTCTTGTTTTATTTAGATTTTTAACTGATTGGATGAGGCCCACTTACATTTTGAAAGGCAAATCTACTTTACTCAGTCTACTCATTTAAATAGTTATCCCATCCAAAAGACCCTCACAGATACACCCACACCCAGAACAGTGATCAAATATTGGGGCACACTGGTCCAGTCAACTTAAACACAGAATTAACTATCACAGTGAGGAATTTCATTCTGCCAACCACCAGGGCACACAGGGGTGAATATTGAGATGAATTATTGATCTGTAGTAGTGGTTTTGAGAGAAAGTGAAATTAAATTTATCTCAAGATTTAGAAACTGATTAACTGAAGACTGTCCACCTTCTATTTATTTATTTGACCAGAAAAATGTGTTGAAGACCAGGTATATTAGTCTTGCTCTAGTTGGAGAATAAATGAGTCCAAATTTATCTACCTGCAATGCAAAAAGATGTATGAGCTTCAGGAAATATCTTGAGACTTTCCCAAAATTTCTCATTCTTAATTTAGCTGCCTCCATTTGAAGGCTGTCATTGTGTCAGAGGCCCTAGTTTTACCACTTATAAGCTACTGGTAAATTATCTTAACCTTACTGTATCTCAGTTTTCTGATCTGTAAAATGGATATGATAATTCAACCTGCTTCATATTAAAGTTTGTAATATAAGTAAAGCACTTAAAGCATTACTAGGTCTTGAGTAACTGCTACATACATATGACCTATTTTATCATTAACTTATTTAATCCTCACAACAACTCCATCATGTAGACATTAAAAAATAATTTCCATATTATAAATGAAGAATCCAAAGCAGAGTGAGTACGTAAGTTTCCCAGGAACACATAATTAGTGAGATAAGTCTAAATTCATCTTCACCACCCAGACCCAGAATCTTCTTAGAGAATAATTGCTTTTATCATCCAATGGACCTGATTCCAGACCATCCCCTGTGTATTTATATTTATACTTGTAAAAGTATAATATTGTTTTGTATATGTGCATAGGTTCTCTTTTTAAAAATGCTACATATTATAGCTATACATATTTTTTTAATGCAAAGCATTTTTTTTTATTGTTGTTCAAGTACAGTTGTCTCCATTCCCCCACCACCACTTTCACCCACCCCACTCACCCCCACCTCCCACCTTCAATCCTACCCATCTTTGGCTTTTTCCATGGGTCCTTTATACATGTTCCTTGACGATCCTTCCCCTTCTTTCCCCTATTCTCCCCTTCCCCCATCCCTTCTGGTTACTGTCAGTTTGTTCTTTATTTCAATGTCTCTGGTTATACTTTGCTTGCTTGTTTTGTTGATTAGGTTCCACTTATAGGTGAGATCATATGGTATTTGTCTTTCACCTCCTGGCTTATTTCACTTAGCATAATGCTCTCCAGTTCCATCCATGCTGTCAAGAAGGGTAGGAGCTCCTTCTTTTTTCCTGCTTTGTAGTATTCCGTTGTGTAATTGTACCATTGTTTTCTGATCTACTCATTTACTGATAGGCACTTAGGTTGCTTCCAGTACTTGGTTATTATAGCCATATTTTGTTCTGCTACTTGCTTTTACTCAACACTATATTTTGGAAGTCTTCTAGTGTCCCTAATATAAATCCATCTTACATAAATGTGCCAAATAATTCAATAACCTAAGTATACTATTATCTAGTTCTTACACCATTGGTAAACAAAGTTCCCTTCCGAGTCTCCACTATTGCAAACAATGCTGTATTAGCTCCCCTATTACAATTCTCTGGTGTGCATAGGTCACTGTTTTTCTAGGCAAGATACTGAGAAGTAAACTTCCTGGACCATAGAGTGTGTACAATTACAATGGTAATAGATACCAGCAAGCTGCTCCCACCCCCAGTGTGGCTATTGCAGCTCACACTCTCATTGGTCATGAAGGGGTTGGGTTGGCTTCCCTGGAATCAAAAATGCAGCAAGTGCTGGGGGAAAGTGACAAGATGTGGTGAGGACAAGAAAGTGTCCCTGAGAACCACAGGAAACTCAAGGCAATGTGTGCTCCTTTACAGTTTTCATTGGGATGTCCTGGATTTTTATTTGTTTGTTTGCTCCCAATTCCCAACTACTTTTGGGGAAAAAATGATGCAAGGGAAATAATTTCATTTTTTTAATGAAAAGAATATTATTTCCTATTTGTGCTCAGATGACTTCTAAAATCTCAGTTCTTTATTAAGAAGCAAACTGAGGTCTTTTGTTGGAGCAGAAATAATATTTTCCCCATTGCCTATCTAACACAGTATGCCCAACTGGCACTATTATAAAACCACTTTTAGGAGCTACACACCCTCCTGACTCTCTTGTTATATTTAGAGGAACAATTCAACATGCCAAATTTTGGTTAACTAAGAAAGTCTGGGTGCATCAAGAATTTAAAAGCTGTAGGAAAAAAACTTTCCAAGTGGTCAATAAACAAACAGAATTTACTATGAGGCATTTTCCTTACAGCAATTGGTAGCAATTTTCATAACTATCTACAATAGTAAGCAGACAATCAGAAAAATGCTCTTCTTCTGACAATTTAGAAAGTTCAGTCTTTGGAAACTGGACAGCAAAGCTTGGTTCTAACCTAGTAACCAAACCTATATAATTAATTAGTTCTTTCAGGTTGCAGGAGGAAAATGGCATTGCTGTGTTACAGTAATAATCCTGGTTGTCGTTGAGTTATCAGCAAACTGCAGCTCCTCTCCCGGGAGGAGAAACCATGTAATTTAACAAATCACTGTATTTTGGGTTTTGACATTGCACATGCTTTTCAATTTCCATCTGTTCCTTCGCTTCATTAGTATTTCATTGTTGCTACAGTCAGAAACATTTTAATAGTTTTTCTCCCTCTAAAATAACATACCATCAACTATCTTCTGTCATCCCTTTGGACACCTGCAAATGGTATGTCCACTCCATTTTAAGTTGCTTTTAGGAAGTATTATTTTGGGAATTTTCCCCTCAAAATGGGGAAAGATGGCTGCCTCTGGCTATGAACTAGAATAATTGCTTTGTGTGTGAAAACAAATATTCAAAGTCTACTTCAAACACAGATTTAGAAAAAAAAAAAGGATAGAGAAATGTCCTCTTGTATTCCTGAATCTCTTTATTAGATCAGAACATGCTCAAAGAACTCAATGTGTGCACCCACAAGTGCATATATACACAATTTCACATATACACTCTTTCAAACACAGTATACACAGATACTCCATACCATATAGCTCACACCCATGCCACATGTCTATATACACCCACATTCCATGTACATACACACCACAGTCTTCCAAGCACAAACCAAATGCATACCATGCATGAACACATACTTCAATGCACACATGTACCAAAAAGACACAATCACATCCATGCTACACATATATACACAACCTCAAATACACACACCATAATTAAACGCATTTCACTTTCTCTCAAACACAGCATAAACACATATACATAAATACATACATTCCACATACACACATGCACATACACTAATGATCTACATATATGCAAACCACAAACACACACCTACCAAAACAATAGTAAAAATATGAACACATGTAAAGTGTACACAAGGAAATATATATATTGAAATGTATAAAGGAAAATGTTTTGGAATAGAGTTTAGGATTATTGTAGAGAAATTTTAGTAACTTTCCAAAAAGTCAGATTTTGGTGGACAAGTGATGGTTTTCCTTTGTTGGTCATGTGCTATTTGTGCAGTCAGATCCATTACTCCTCAATTGAAATGAAAGGTCAAGCACAAAGTTTTAAGAATGAAATCAGTGTATCTGACCAACACACACACACATTTGTCAATATCCATGGAGTGATTGTGGAGGGCAGTACTGATTCCAGAGTATATTGGGGATATACCATGTGTTATGAAAAAGAAAAAGAGAGATATCTCTGAAGATATGGTTGTCCATCGCCAGGGAGGAAGTGACAGTTCTTGCTGGAAATACATTCTAGAATGGATGGCCCTATCATTCTCAGGCTCCCCTTTGTTCTGCAATATTTCTGCACTGTGCTTGATCCCTAGACTCCCAAAGACTGATTCCTTGAGGGACAGGCTCTGCCTGGAATGATGCTCACAGGGAGACTAAGACCCCTCACTGCTGGGAGTGGCAATAGGTCCCTCTTGAGGACAGAGGTCAGCTTAATGCCTGTAAAAGTTCAAATAATTGTCAACACACTGTAAGAGAGACCCTGATCATCAGAAGGATGGGCATCCCTCCAGAACTGCAGGACATACTTTCATGTCCTGTACTGAAACTGTCCTTTCTCCAGTGTCACCTTCTGAAAAAGTTCTAAATGCAGCGCAGACCACTGTCAGAACTGTGAGGGTGAAGATCAAATGCAGAGGAGGCTTGAATTTAGAGTGACATTTGACTTCACAAGTTTAATGGCTGTCTAAAGTTGGCTCTGACACAAAATCAATTCATGGAAATTACTGAGCACCCTACTAAACTAAGCAGCTTTTCTGCTCACTGTTTTCTCTTTCTCACTTTTTTCTTCCATTCCTAACCCTGTTGTTACTTTTCCTTCCTCCCTCCCTTCCTCCCTCCCTTCCTTCCTCCCTTCCTTCCCTCCTTCCCTCCTTCCTTCCTCCCTCCCTCCCTCCCTCTGTTCTATTCTTTTATCTTCTCCTCCCTGTGCAGATTTTAAAAACTAAGATCAGAGAAAGTTACTGTATTTTTTTCCAGAAGGAAGAGTATACAGCAGGCTTCTACTTAAATATAATCCATGACAGCCGGAAGTCTAGTTGTTTAAAGGAGGACTGTATTTCACATTTGTTATAAATGTATTCAATCAACTAACAGGCATTGAGTATTGATTTAACTAATTATCCCAGTTTTTCCTCAGTAGAGAACCATCTTTAACTAATAACAAGTCTCTTACTGTCTGGAGCCACTTAAGGCCAGCTGAAGCTAGTTCAGATGTGAGCATTTATGCTACATATTGTTTTTTTGTCAGAAGGCTCATTAAACTTATGAAGTTCATCCCACATGTACTACTTTAATACTCCCACAATTTTTTCCCAAACTGATCTTAAAACTTTCCATGGGTATCATTTCCCTCTTTATACATTTATCAGATTTCCCTCCTCTAATAAAGTCTAAACTTCAGTAAGTTCACACTCAAAGATGCCCTTTGCAATCTGGCTTGAATCCCCCATTGATTCACTTCCTAAACGTTAAGACGTGGTCATATGTCTCTAAACCTTAGCTCTTGCTTTCCTTTGGGCTCCACATTTTGGAAGCCCTGCCATTTTTGAAGCCCACAAAGTCTTTTCATGTTCTGAGGCAGAGATAATTACTCCTCCTTCTGGAGTCCAAAGCACAATGGCTTGTCCTTCCACTTACCCTTGCACAATAATTTGGGGTCTGCTGTCTCTCTCTTCTGAGGACTGGCACTATTCATCTTGGTGTAACCCAAAGTTTCTAGCCATTTTTCTGACACAAGTGGCATCTCAGTAAATTATAATAGACATGTTAACTTGAAAGACACTAAGGAGCAGGGTATCTGCTGTTGTTGCTTGCCTAGCACTCATTCTCTCTCTTTGGAGTAAGAACATCTGAATTTTTCTTTGGAAATCACATCTTCCAAACTCAAAGGTCATGCAAACTGACCTTACTCCAGAAGGCATGCATGTGACTTGATCTGGCCAACCAGATTCATAACGATTGCTCCAGTGATGGATATATGGTTGAATTGGGTTTACTGAAGAGAATCCCAAATTTTTATTAAATAATTGGAAAAGAAGTTTATTCCTTTACTACTGTAGGACAACTGTTAGAATGCAAGCCTGGATTTGCTAATGGCCACATTTACTACCTCACAAGAGTTTGTTTTAAAAAAATGCTCATGTGGAGAAAAGACCCAAAAGAAAGGGAAAGACAAATTCCCAGTGACAAATTTTGGTTCAGCCATGCCTGAAGACATGGACATTTTATCATATGACCTAATGTAGTCCTACTTTTGCCTTACCCAGCTTAATTTTTCTCTTATTTTTATTGTTTTTCTGTTGCATTCATTCTTTCACTTTTTTTCTGTTATTTACATCCAAAGATTCTCAAGTGGTAGTGCCATTTAGTGAGATAATAGAACACAGGTGTCCATCTCTGAAGACTAAGAGATTAGGATAAGTTTGCATTATGCAACTTTCAACATCATGGTTTTGAAAGTATCTTTCTGGAACCCAGTGATCACATGTAACCTAGAACACTGCTTCTGAGTCTTAACTGTATACATGAATTCCCTGAAGATCTTGTTAAAATGCAGTTTATGACTGAGCAGGTCTGGGGTGGTCATGAGATCTTAAATTTCAAATAAGCTCCCAGGGGCATCTTAGATGTTGGTCCACAGACCACATTTTGTATAGCAGAAACTAGAGTCAGGGGTCGTTTTCCATGCCTAGACCCTCCTGCTCAACAGAAATGATCTTTTGCATGCCATTTTTGCTAAACATGGCAATGATTGAATATGGCACAGTTTTTCAGAAAACTTCCTTACTTTTAAACTGAATTTCTGGAGAAAAAGAAGCTGAGCCAAAATCAGGATCACTAATGGGGAAATGTGTGAGCAATGTGTGAAGCCAACACAAAAAGGAAGGTGAAGTAACTGCTTAGAATGCCACAGATACACATGCACATCTCGAAGTCCTCTCTTCCCCCATTCTTGAATCACAAATTTGTCTTATTGAAAGCATTTAGTGCAACATAGCTCATCTCTGCTGGGACTCAGCAGAATTATGGCACATGCTTGCTTCTGGGGCTCAACCTGCTGCCCAACAGAATGACTATCCCACCTGGGCTGTGATCTAATTTTCCTCTCTTCAGTGCCAGATTCCTGGGTACTGGTGCTGGGAACTAAAACCGCACCATTGCTCACCCTTATCCAAAGCTGACTGCTTCCTGACAATGATGTGTGGCTCAGGATAATCTTTGCATGTTATCCAGTCTGATGATGCAGTGACTTAGTTTCACTGTAACTGAAACATATGCCTTGTGAGTTTGTTGTGTTTTGGGATTATTAAAAATCACACCAAAGTATTTAAGCAGGCATGAGCATCTCATCTCCTGGTAAACATGTCACATTTAAATACAGATTCTGCCCCCACATATTCATAAACTCTGCTTGTCAAAGTCACTTTTTGTGCTGAAACTGGGCATGCTTCCCATTTTTTATCACATCCTTTCTGAATCTTTCTCCTAATCAAGAGTTAGTCAAGCAGATGTGGCATTACTTGGTCCCAAGAGCATCTGTTCTCAGTAGAGGTAAATGTGAAGTGCCGAATCTTCCTGGAACCCTTTCTCTAGGTCTTGAGTAAAGGGTGGAAGATAAGGATGGAATCCTATCATTTGTGTTTTAATAAACAGATGTGACTTCAGATTTCAGCAGTACTGGATTCATTGTGTCCCATAAGTTGAGAAAAACACTTTTTGGGTTACTTCATAACTTCCAGAAAGAATGTGATGACAGAGTGCTGTAGCTATAGGCAACAACAGGAAATAATAATTAGAAAAATCTGTTAGATTCAAGTTTGTTTTTCTATTATCAGTGTTTTGAGAGGGAGCTGGAACTTAGTCTTTGGAATAAGATGTGATATTCAAAATGATACTTAGCATAGATGGGTCTTATATGAAAGTCACTATAGAAGCTGAATGATCAGCTTTATAGAAGGAACAAAGCTGGCTTTGCATCAAGACAGACTTCTTCCTGTCTCTCGGCAGGCTTCTGGAGGCTTCTCCTGCTAGCTGAATGATATATATGCAGGGAATGCAAACTGATTATTTTACTAGATTAAGAAAAAATCCAGCCAATAACCTAGATCATTTTTGTAAAAAATTGGACACATTGCACTTTGTATACAAATATAATATTTGTGTACAAATCCAATTAATCAAATTAAAAATTTTTAATTTGCTTATGGTTTACCCACCAATTAAATATGTCCAGTAAGAGGGGAGAGAAATACATAGAAATGCCAAGGAGTGAGGGACAGAAGATGGCCTTTGCTCCAAATTACTTTTGCTTCATTCCAGAGCCAGTATCCTTAATTCAGACCCATATGAATGGAAAATCAGTCTTATAGGTATTTTTAGGAAGTTCCTTTCATAATACATAAATAAAAGTGTTGTTGGCAGAGGGTCCCCACTGATACCAAACAGACTTGTGAGAAGTGTGGAAAACCAAAATTTTGGTTTTGCAGAGTTTTGAGACTACCCAAGGGGGTTTTGCTATTGATAGTCAAATATCTCCATAGAGGAGTGGAAGGTTCGTTTGTGAGAAATGTCAAAGTGATAACCAAAAAAGGAGAACAGAGTATGTTACTCATTGTGGCAAGGACTTTTCCCATCAGCCCATGCACCATTACGGTCATGAAAAGACTCCAAGACTTTACTGAGAGGTTACTGCTTATCAACAAATAAAAAGGAAAAGCTGTTGTGCACACCTTCTCTGAGAACATGACTGTTAGCTGGTACTGGGTACCTCTACCATGAAAAATGTCACTGCTCTCAAGAAAGAAGGGGTAGGTTGTGGCAGGAGAGGAGCCCGGCAGAGAAATATCAATCTTTCAGGTCATTCATTCATTGCCTCTCTCAATGGGACTGGCCAGCCTCAAAAATGGCCTATGTCCCCGAAAGGCATCAGTTAGGATGAGGGGACACTGAAATTCGGAGTCCTGGCATCTACTCCCCGCCCACCTGTGTGTCTCTGGGCAAGTAACTTTCACTCTCTCCAAATGTCTGACAGGGTTCTCAACTGTAACGTGACAGTCTGGGACTACAGTACCAGTCCAGGGCTTTATGTTCTGACTCTATGATTCTCCTGTTTCCCTTATCTAGACCTTCCAGAAAATCATCTCTCAAACCGAAATTTAGCCAGATGCTGTTTATCATCGCTTCTGTTACCTCCTGGTCCATTCTTACTCATCCTTCACTTGGATTGTCTCAGCAGCCTCTGTAATGACCCATCTGTGTTCTCTTCTGCCCTCTACGGCCTGTTCTTAACCCAACAGACTGGGTGATCCATTAAAATCCCACCATACTGCTCCCCCAGGAACTTCCCTTTTCACCCTGTCCATGTAATAGCCCACAGAGCCTGAGAACCCAGCTTTATCTCTCTGAACCCATCTTCTGATATCTCACACGTGATTATTTCTATCCAGCCACATAGCCATCCTCTACCGGGATCATCCATCAAACTATCTCCATTACCCTTCTGAAATGCTATTCTCACTCTCTCCCCAACCCCACCATGCCCAGATACCTGCATGACTGACTCTGTCACCCCCTTTCAAACTCTACTCAAATGCCACCTCCTGATGAGGCTTTCCCTGTCCATTATTTTGACCTGGCAGTTTCACTGCTAGGATTATACCCTAAGAACCCTGAAATACCAATCCAAAAGAACCTATGCTCATAGGTTCTATGTCCATAGGTTCATGTGAGCATTGCACTCATATGTTCACAGCAGCACAATTTACAATAGCCAAGTGCTGGAAGCAACCTAAGTGCCCATTAGCAAATGAGTGGATCAATAAACTGTGGTAAGTTTACACAATGGAATTCTATGCAGCAGAAAGAAAGAAGGAGCTCCTACCCTTTGCAACAGCATGATTGAAACTGGAGAACATTATGCTAAGTGAAATAAGCCAGGCAGTGAGGGACAAATACCATATGATCTCACCTTTAACTGGAACCTAATCGACAAAACAAACAAGCAGGCAAAATATATCCAGAGACATTGAAATTAACAACAATCTGACAGTAACCAGAGGGGAAGTGGGAGGGGATAATGGGGGGAAGGAGGGAAGGGTTTTCAGGAACAACTATGAGGGAGACATGGACAAAACCAAGGGGGTTAAAAGCAGGGGAGGGAGGTGGGGATGGCTGGGGTGGGGAGGAATTGTTGGGGGTAAATGTGGACAACTTTAATTGAACAACAATAAAATTTAAAAAATTAAAAATAAATAAATAAATAAAATTGTATCAACACTTTCCAATGCCCTCATTCTGCCTTTTATTTCCCATAGCACTGAATTCTAGCATATAATGCAATTCACATATCAATAATGTTTTTTTCATGTCTCCTTCTACCAGAATGGAGGCTCCATATTCAGGACCTTTGCCTATACATATATGCTTTTTACTGTTGTATTTCCAGTGCCTGGAAGAGTTCCTTGTTCACAAAAGACTTGCTCAATACAGACTTATTGAATGAAGTTATAAATCCTTGTCATGCTTTTGGGTGTGCATGGTGCTAATAACTGACAGCAGCGAAAGTCCAAGAAGAGACAATGTCTCCATAATGGACAGGCAGCAGCATTGTAATGCACAGACAACTACATAACATAACTATTCCTAAGTGGATGAGCTGTTGGTAGTTGGTATGTACACCTCACACTTCGTTGTGCATGCTGTCAGTGTTCTTTCCTGTGCCCTGATGTTTGCTGTCCCTCTTACTGTAGCACCTGTGTTTCTACCTCAAAACTTTCTCTGTCCACAGAAGCATGGAAGAGACCCATGGGCAGGAATGGGCTCACAGTGCCATGGAGTTAATGCCTCTAGCAGCGCCCTCAAGTGATAAGGAATGGTAGTTGTTGGCTCCTACACATCTCAGCTTCCTTGATCTTTAGGCAGGACCATTCTCGGCCATGTTTACCTGTTTCCCAGTGGTCTGCAATGGGTTCAAGTCCACTGCCCCGGTGATGACCTGCTGATAAACGTGCTTTACTAACCTCTACCCCTTCCCACTATTATTTTCCTACACCTCTCCTCTACCAGGGATCTACTTGTGATTACCTCCCAAATAAACTGCATTCTTATCTCATATGATGTTATCAGGGGAATCCAAATGCTCATAAATATGTGACAAAAACTATCTTCCTCCCTCATGTGTGCTCAGGATCACTTTGTGTCAAGAAGATCATATGCCCTATGCAATTTAAGCCTTGGCGGGCCTTTTGGGGTCTCTTCTTGGGCCTTTTGGAGCTGCTCTCTTCGGGCTCTGGCCTCTCAGGTCTGTCTCCAGCTCTCTGCGGTCCTTTTTCGGGTCCTTTTGGGGAGCCTCTCAGGTCTGTCTCTCTTGAATGGCTCTCTCCAGGACCACACTGCTTGAGTGTCTCTCCTTTTGGTACCTCACAGCTTGGGACCATGTGGCTTTGGTGAGAGTCAGGGCCACGTAGATGGTTCTGGGAGCCTGTGTAAAATACGGTACCCCAGACTGGGCAGTGGGAGAGGGAAGGACTGTGTGTGTTTAAATAAACAATTCTTTTTAATTCTTTCCCTTTTGAATCTTTCCTTTGGCGGCAGGCAAAACGAACCTGGTAAGGGGGAAAAAAACCCGGGTACAGAAAAAGGGGGGTCTTTCATCCAGCCCCCCCATTTGTTCTATAACAGTATGACCTTGGGCATGCTATTTAACCTTTCTCTTTCCCAGTTCACTCATCCGCAAAACAATCCTACTAATAGTGCTGCCTCCTGAGGTTGCCACAATTATTAAATGATTGAATGAGTTCACATATGCAAAGTACTCTGATCAGTGCATGGCCCAGAGAAGGTGCTACATAATGTTAAATAAATAAATCCCTTCATCTTGCCGACAAAGAGGCTAAAGCTAAAAGAGGTTAAATTCACTAACCAAGGTCATACAACTCCAGAACTGGAAAACTACTCTTTGGAACCCAAATACAGTGTTATAATTCTCTGAATTACTAAAAAATAAATAAAAACCTGAATCCAAGTGCTCACATTTTCTTGAAACTTATTATATAATAAAGAGTGGGAATCTTTTTAATAATTACTACCAGTTAATTAGTGGAAAGGGATAAGCAATTCAATATGTGGTACAAGTTAATTTGAAATAATATTAGCTTTATATATTTGGATTGTTCCAAATATATAATGCACTTCATAGAAGAACATCTGCTGGGTAAATATTTCACTATGATAATAAATCAATCTCTTTCTCCCTTCCCCAGTACTATAATCCTTAAATATATGAAAAAATTTTGTGTGAAGGAAAGCAATGCACTTTGCTCATTCTCCATAGAGCAGTATAGGAAAGGATTTAGGTTAAATTTTGCTGGAAGGAATTTCATCCAGATGTAGGGCAGAGATTTTCTGATTAAAGCAGAGTCAGAATTAAAGTTAGCTCTATGTGGTATTCGAGCTGCATTTTGAAAACTTCCTTGTCCACAAACATCTTTGATAGTGGCTTACATTGGTGCCTAAAGTCTTACTATTAGAGATTCATTCTTTTGGTGACTTTAGTTCAAACAATTCATTGAATATGGTTCATGAAACAGTCAGTAGGTTATGCATTAGGTACTAGGTAAGACTTGGCTCCTTCAAAGATACTTCTCCTCAGAATATGAAAATATATCTGATCAGATGACACATTATGCTATTGTCAACAATTAACACTTTAGTGTGAATTAGCTTGACAGATCCTTTTTTAACAATGACATCTTTTCTTCTAACACAATCCCAGGAGAATAAGAGGCAACACTGTAGTTCTGGACAGGGAGATGGAGATAGTGGAGAGAAGGGCTGGTGTACAGAACAGGCCTGCCAAGGAAGGTATTTAACATACACTGGGCATATGCCATGGACCAGGCACTGTGCTATCTTCCCAACCATTCTAAGGGAAGCTAATCAGCCACTTTAATGGGTCCCCCAGGCAAGGCTGAAGGCACAGTGGGGAAGGAAAGCAGAGGGACATTGTAAAGACCCACTTTGTCTCACTTCATGGTGGTTCCAAGATCCCTTGTTGAACCGTAATCAGGAAGAATGGATACTTATTTGCCTCAGCTCACTTCTGGGATAAAAGAGTAACCCAGAGTAGAGCAAAACTGAAATTCTCCTACTGCCACATGTAATTCTTAACCAATGTGAATGAAACTTATTTATAGAAGTGAAGAATTTGCAATGAGTGTTCAGGGTTACCAAATTTATTTCTACCATAAAATGCAGGTCTCATGGTGTTAGTAGTTTTATAAATATATCCCAGTTGAGAAGCACATATCATTGACTGAATGTTTATAACCCTTACTTAGCATACACAAACCTGTTTAGAAGTACAAATTGGTGTTATTGAAATTAAATTAACAAATTGGGCAGAAAGAAGAAAAATTTGATATTTTTTACCACAAATATATTTATTTCAATTTCTTCCCCTCGTGTCTCATTTTGTGGTCATTCATTCAATAGGTATTTATTGAACATTTACTATATGGCAGTTAGCCTACCTGAATACCTCCATATTTTGCCTCCTGTGGGTTAAAAATATGACATGCCTTTAACATCTGTTCACGTTGCTATTAGATGGAGCATCTGCTTCTCTATTTTTCAGAAACATAGACATTTTTCCTTCTGATGAAAAACTGAGATATGAGCCTCTGCCAAATAGCTTATAAAACTCATTTCTAAGACATACAAGGAAACATAAGCATCAATTCAAAAATATTTAAGGCATATGGGACTAATGGCAAACCATTATCTCCAATTAAATTTTTAATTTCTCCTAGTTTATTACACTTGTATTGTTGCTATGAAGTCCACAATTTCTGTAACACATCCCCATCTGTGTACTCCCTCCTTTCCCCACCCCCACAGGTCATGGCCTATCAAGATTCACAGCTGTAGTTTATCACTTAATACAATACAACTTTGCCCAAGTGGTATGATCTCTGTGACCTCAGTTTCTTCCTCTGCAAAATGAGGATGATTATAAACTCCATGCTAGAGTCCTGTGAGGAAAATGTAAACTAAATGAAATAACATGTACCTGGTGTCTAGAATAGCTCTGGCACAAGATCCACGCTCAATAAGCAGTGACTATAATCTTGTCCCAAATTTTGGAGGTCCCTCTGAGCTTTGCATTCTTACTTGTTCCCTCTACCAGGCACTGGGGTGAGCCCCTCTTCTTGGTTTTGTGTTTCCCAATAAGAAAAGTTCCCTTTACCATTTTATCATGGCAACCAACTGTTTCTAGAGAAGCCTTATCCTGGTTCTTACTATCAACAGAAAAGCAGTTTACAACTTCTTCCTTCTCCCCCGCCCCATCGGTTAGTTTTATCCATTTGGCTAAATATTCTCTAACTCCTACAATAAATAAGTAACTTTAGACCATGACCCTGCTTATATTTTAATCTATTCCTGATCTCCACCTTCCTGTTCATAAAAGAAAAATAAAGGCTTGGAGGCTGACCAGGGTGTTGAAGAAGCCCATTTGTAAATCTCCCCTCCCAGAGGTAAGTTCTCAGCCTCCTCAGTTGAGACAGTGTGCAGAGCTGTGACTTGCACAATGCTGTCCCATGGCTTAGACCTACCCGTCCAGACAGGGCCAGCCTGTCACACAGGACCTCTTGCTTTATTTCGTCCTCTGTCATTACTCTCTTGAGATTCTTTATCATTTTTGAATAAGGGGCCCAACATTTTCATTTTATGTTGAGCCCGCCGATTATGTAGTCAGTCCTGTTCCAGGGCTCGACTCCTTTGCCTGGGTGTCACCTCAGCCACTACCCGCTAATGTGCCACCTCAGTGAGCGCTGCCCTGCACCACTGTGGCTGCTATGCTGGACACTCTGCCAAGATGATGCTGCGATCAGACTCAAACACATTTTTATTAGAAACTCCAGTTTTAGAAAATAAGAGGGTCCTCAGTGGTTACTCAGGGTTCTTCGTGTTTATACTGTTTTCATCTCTTATAAAATGAAAATGGGAATAAGCAAACAAACAGGCAAAAAACACAAAAGTATGCATGTTCACTCAACTTTCCAGTTGTAGTTGATTTAGCAAGACATTGCAGCCTTCGATAGACTTCTTATTAAAGAGGAACATGTGAGATGAACATCCAGTTTAGGTAAACAAATAGAACTTATTGCCCCTCAGAGGTGCAAATGCCTCTAGTTTTAAGTTTGCCATTTGTTATAAAGCAAGCGCAATATTTCATCAGCTATCTAGCTATGTGATAAAAGCACATAATTTTCATCTCACTTGGTAGCACACCCCTATTAGAAGCCTGATATATAATAACTCAGGTATCCTGAGCTTGATATCTTCTGAGATCAGAGAATTCACCAATCTTAAAAAGGGAAAAAGTGACAGCTGGCTGAATTACTGCATTAAAACTAAAGACATTTGAAGTTAAGAGCCAACGCATCAGAAACTTGTAGTGGTTAAATATCCACTCATAAAGATCACACTAATTTAATTCAATAAAACCCAAAGACTAGCACCCAGGAAAACATACAGAAGATAACTCTCATGAATTACAGAAGGCAGGTAAGGGTTGAAGATGCCAAGAGTAGGAAGACTTTGAGGAAGGAGCAATCAATCATGTCTCTACAAATAATAAAGCAAAGACCGAGCTAAAACAGGGTTAATCTTTTCCTTTAAATTATCTTTTGGTAAAAATAGGGAAATGTTGAGTGGAGTGGTGCTGCTGTGATTCTCCACGAAACCCATAGTGAGTTCTGCCGCCCGACTGTCTGTGGATGAGAGCTGTTCCTTGTTCATTTTTTCCTAATTACTCGGGATTAAATCCTCTCACGTCGCACATCAGTGCTGATTGTGTTTCATTACATTTGAATCCTATGTGATTGGAAAACAAGATGTGGTTGGTGCAGGTTGCTGTCTTCAAATCCACTTGTGCCAGTGTTTTTTTTTTTTTTTTTTTAATAACATAAACCTGACCAGGGGGCTTAGCTGTTGGAAAGTGATCATTGGCTTCATATTACTCTTTTTTACCTAATATTTAGGTTTTATTTTATTTTTATGTATAAAATGTTATAATTTTCTTTTTTTTATTGTTCTGTTACAGTTGTCCCAAGTTTCTTCCATTGCTCTCCCCTGTCCCCCCCACCCCTTGCTCCCACAGTCAATCCCCACCCTGCTGTCCGTGTCCAGGGGTCATTTACACTTGTTCTTTGACTAGACCCTTCCCCTTCTGGCGCACCTTATCCCTATCCCCCCTCCCTTCTGGTCACTGTCAATCTGTTCCTTGTTTCCATGCCCCTGGTTCATGTTAGAATCCTTGATCTGCCAGCAGCATCCATGAGTTCAGGTTGGCCTCCTTCCTCTAATTCTTACCATTCACTATTCTCCTTGCTTGTGAGCCTCTCAGTGAAGAAAAAATATATGTATTTTTTCACTTCTAAAACTTTTTTCTCTATTTGTGGTGTTGAGAGCAGGGGCTGTAGGTGTGCTGCGTTCACTCCTTATCCACATGACCAAGCAACATGCCTGGCGATATCAGGTACTCATTAAAAAAATATTTTAAAATGAATCAGTAGCCATGTACAACAAAGAATCTTCCATACTAATACTCTGAGCTGAAGTTCAATTGTTATTCAGATAGTAATAGTAAAGTATGGAAGATTAAAGGAGGAAAATGTGGGTTCACTAGCTAGCTTTAAAAAAGTAATTTTAGTGATAGTTTTAATTTATCAAGTATTTTTATTTATAAAATAGTATGTGCAGAAGTAATGCATGAAAAACATTGGCTTTTAAATGTTTTTTGAAGGTCTGATATCTTTTCTGTCCATCTTCCCTAATGTCCACAGGTAACCACTGTTACCGAGTTTTATGTGCATCTTCTGTAGACCTTTTTCTATTTGTGTAGTAGCTCTATACAGTGATGCATAGAAACTATAGCACAGTGGATACTCCATCAGCTCTTCTCCTGCTGCAGAGTAGCCACAGATCAGGGACAGATTGTGTTAAATGAGGACTGTCTGGTGGGAGCTGTCAATTTTTTGGGGTCTAGGGCAGTGGGTAATGACAGCATCACAGTGCACTTTCAGCTGCTCTGTGGCTGCAGTGAAATATTGGGCACCAAGGACCTAGCCATTTTCCATTTAATAACGAAAATTTTTGGAGAGCTTGATATGACTCCCTGTCACCTCAGAGTCAAAGAGATTTACCTGGGGATGGCCACATCCCACAAAATATCACACAACATTTTCTAAAACTAACACATAATTAGGGAGCTATTACGTTGATTTGATGAGTAATTTGTGTTGTGTCTATATCACTTAGTAAAAATTTTAATAATTCTATTTATATTTATAATTTAGTTAGAGAATAGAAGGAAACTTTTTTATTCTTTGACTTATAAATTGATTAATATAATTTATATTATTATGTTGGAAATATTTTAAATATTACTCTTGTTTTTTCTAATTATTACTATTATGATCATTATTATTTATAGTGCTAAAATAGATTTGCCACCCTATGCAATACTATGCAATACTATGCAATATTAGTGGGTTGTCTAATTTGTCTATGCCTCAGTTTCTTTAACTGTAAAATGGGATAGATAATAGCATTTACCTGTTAGAATTATTATATTAACTAAGTTACTATATGTAAATTTCTAGGGCACTTTCTGACTCATGGTCAAAGATGATTAAATTCAATTATTATCATTTTCATTAACCCTATGAATGCTTTCCTATATTGTTATCTGTAAGTATTTATCTTGGTTTTCAGAATGTTCTTAGAGCTACAATGATATTCAGTCATAAGCTTAAAATTAATAGGCCTTTTCAGAATTAAATTCTAATTACTATAATAAACTTGAGTAGAGAGATTCAGGCATTGTAATAATGTCCAGAGCCCCAGGGTCTGACTAAAACTCTATTAAACACAGTGATGTATCCAAGAAAAGTCTTTATCTACTAGCGGAGAGCTAGTGTATCTTGCAAACATCAGAAAAGGGGAGATCATCTCAATAATGTGTGAGCACACAGTCCACTCCTGGGTGTTGAAAGTGTAGTGAGTCTCCCCCTCTGGGAATCACTCCCTCTGGCAGGTCAGGGCAGGTGTTGAGGTTCAGAGGGCAGTGTGACAGTACCTGCTCAGGACTATTCTGGAGAAGAGGCCTCTTCTTAGTGGTGTAACCAGAAGAGGCAGACAAAATCCTATGGTAGGTGGGGAGAGATGTTTATGGCTCTCAGAGTGTGTTTTTAATCTATCTTTGAATTTGATGTTGGATCTTGGACTTCAAGAAAACTCCTCCTAAAGACTTTAATTCACTTACTGGTGAATCTTGTCCAGAGAAGGCATCAAATGGTAGACGAGGGTGCCCATCTTCCTGGAAGATATATTTCACTATATGTTCTCAACAGACATTTACTGAGGGCCCAGTCTGTTAACCACAATATTCTACTTGCTGGGGATAAAGTAGTGATTAAAGCAAACACTAAGCCATGGCCCTTTAGGGTATTTATTCTACTTAGGGAATCAGGCCAAAAAAAAATATCTATTTATCTATCTATCTATCTATCTATCTATCTATCTATCTATCTATCATCTATCTATCTATCTATAATCTATCTATCTATCTAGGGAAGAGGTGCCAGGAGTGAGAGGAAGGCTTTTTTGAGAAGAGGACTTTTGAGTAAATCCTGTAGGAAGTGAGGGACTGAGTCTCGGGGAGCTGGTGGAATAAATGCAAGCAGAGGAACCACAAGTGTGGGAGCCCAGGGCGGCAGTGGGAGCCCTGGGTGGCCAAAGCTGAGTGACTAGAGTAGAATTAAGGGAACAGGCACACAGACCCTGTAGGGCTGGAACTCACTGCAAGGGCATGGGGTTTTATTTGAGGATTTTGAACCAAGGAAGCACATGATCTAAGGGTTTAACAGGATTGAGGGTCTGCCTGTTTGTACAGAGGCAGGAGGGTCAAGCAGAGGCAGGAAAATCAGGGAGGAAGCTGTTAGGAAGCAAAAGTGATATGTGGGCTAGACAGGAAAAATGTAGACTAAAATTATTTATAATTTTGTACATTGGTATCTCATGATCTCTCTCTTTATATATATACATATATGTATACATATATATGTTTGTATATGTAGGAACACCTCCAGATCATGCAGCAGGAATAAATTTCCTAAGCTAAGTGGTCCCTTGTACAGGATATAATTTGTTCTTTTATATAATTAAATTTAATTTCTAGTTAGAGAACCATTAATCCCAGTTAAATTAGCAGGATAGATTTAACCATGTGGCATTTTCTAAGGTAGGTATAACTTCATGCAATTTAGAGATTTCTCCTGCTTTTCTTCATAGTGGGGATTTTTTGCTGTACCTTCCTACCCCCATGCTGGCATTAATTTGGGTTCTTTTTGTTGATATTCCTATCCTGTGCTAGTATTACTGAAATGTCTGGGTATCTCTATGGACTCCAGACACTGGTTCCATGTATTCTGGGGTTCCCAAATCTGTCTGAGGGTACTTGCATCTGTTCTGATCCCACCTTGGTCTTACCTCTGGTGGTGGAGAATAACCAGTGGTCTAATTCTCTTGATTTTCCTAGAGGGTTTTACTACTCATTGGCTATAGAAATTTTGCCTAGGCTGGTGGAGGAAAGAAAGGAAGATTATATCTGTTTTTTTTTTTTTTTAAATCTCTGCCATAGACTTCAAGGCTGGGAGTTAGTACGACATACCTATAAATATAATGCTATGAGCAATAAGAAGGAATTAACTATTGATAAACACAACATTGTGGGTAAATCTCACATATAGTATGCTAACAGTCTATTTGACTACATTTGTATGAAATTATAGAAAATACAAAATAATCCCTAGGACAGGAAGAGATCAGTTTTTATGTAGGAAGGGGGCAAGAAGGAGAGATTTTAAAAGGTCATGAGGAAACCCTTGAGGGTGAAGAATATGTTCATTACTATGATTGTGGTGAAAGTTTCATAAATGTCTACATATGTCAAAATATGTCAAATTGCATAATTTAAATATATTCAGTATGTGTATGTCTATTATAACTCAATAAAACTATTAAAATTGAGTACTTTAAAGACATGATCTTAGGGCAGCCTTGTTATTATAAGTAGCAGCAAGAGATGTCTACATCTCATCTCTCTCATCTATCTGTGATGGAGTACATGGAGGGAAAAACAGCTTTTGCACTTGACCTTGGCCAAAAGGCTGAGAAGCAGTTTTTCAGTTCTATATATGGAGAGATGTCATATGTTGATTTAGCACTTGCAGGTTGAGTGGCCTGGACCATGGTGATAAAGGCTGTGTGAACTTGATGCTGGTAACTACCTCACCAGCATGTATAGTCTTCAATTTTGAGGATTCCATTCTTCAGGTCTAATAAGTAATGTCCCTACAAATGTCCTTATTTGCCATCAAATACCCACCTTCTCAGCCAGCAGCAGGGACATGGTCTGCTGGCCTGGGGTTCATTCAGTACAGTGAACCATGCCATCTATGACTTCCAGTCCACAAGAGCCATAGGTCCTCATTCATGGTCATCTTGCTGATGGCGGGACTGCACACAGAAGGCAGATCCAGCTCCAACATGTATGGCAGAAAGAGTCCCCATGCTGATGGCATCTTAGGCTCTGCTGTAGGTGAAGAGGTTAGTGTGAAGAGACTCATCCTGTATCTTTCTGACCAACCTTAGAGAGATGTCTCATACTTCACCATTTACCTTGTGTATGAAGAGACTGCTGGGTCTTAAAGTTGCCCATCTTAATGGTATTGGAGACCACAACCATATATTTCCTATGGGCTTAGGGGGCTCTTCAGAGCCTGCCACTCAACCATCCACACCTGGCGCTGGAACTGCTTGTGACGTGTTAGTTGACATTATTCTAGTAGGTAGCCATGTAAGTGACTCCCAGGAGATGGAAGACACCTGAGAGACACATTCCAGCAGCAATAAGTTCATGTGCACTGGGGTCACGCTACCTTTTTATCCAAGGTCTGTTTTGAAAGTTAAGACTGAGCATTAACTTGTTTTCTCTGTCTTCATTTTATAATAATAACAATAAGGAAGAAATAATCTAAGTGGCAGGAACGGGGGAAGGACTATGAAAAAAGAAGACAGGAGGACAAGTCAGTTTATTCTTTTCAATATTATTCCACCACTGTTATTTTTTTTTTCTTGCAAGGTTGAGGACCAGCCCCTGGATCTTCTTTGATGAATATATAAAGACCCTGCCACTGATGGAAACCCTCTGAACTTGACCCTGGAGGTTTGTCGTAGCACTGCAGAGACTTCCCCTGGGATGGGCACTCTCCTAAAACTGTCACCAAGACAGTTTGTGTTTACAACATTGTGGGGATGTTGTTAAGATGATTATAAAACCCCAAAGCTGAAGTTGGCCTCTTTTCTAAATGCCGTTTTGATGTTACTCTATATATAAGATACAGGAAATGGGGTGATAAAACTAGTCTTTATTGCAAAATATCTGGTGCAGACTTTTGCTTGGAAACGTGAGAAGAGCTCTGGGTTACAGGGGAGAAAAGAAGAAATGTTGTAAATATGAGAGTCAGTCACCCTGATAATATTTTGCCAGAACTTTTGGGCTTGGGTGACCTCAGTGTAACTCCTGCCCTAAATGCTCACTGAGGTATTTTATGAAATTGACCTTCTAATCACCCAGAAGATATTTTCCTGAACCATTGCCATTGCCAACAGAGGTAGGTGTGAAGGTTAGGAATAGGGGGAGGTTGAAATTCTCCAACTGTATTTTAAATTAGACAGGTATCTAATTTGGGAAAAATTCTAGTGATTTTACTTTCCTTTTGTAAAAGCTTTTATTGAAATATAAATTAAATAAAGAAAAGTATACTTACTATAAGTATACAACTTGATATATATTTGGAAATATGGGCATGTAACCAGCACCTAGATGATAAAACAGAGCATTTTCAGCCTTCTAGAATCCGCCACCTCTGACACACATATGCCACTCACTTCTGGTCAGTACCTACTCCTCACACACAGATAAACACTATTCTAACTTCCAATACTATAGATTAGTTTTTCCTGTTTGGGAACATTATATAGGTAGAATTTTATACTGTATTTATTGTTTCTGGCTTTTCTTGCTCAGTATTATGTTTATGAGATTCATCTGTGATGCATAGTTCATTCGTTCTTGTCACTTTTTGTTTCTGTTGTGTGAACATATCACACTTATTTTTAATCCATTCTATTATTAATGGGCATGTGGTTTGTTTCTAGGTTTTAGAAATTATCAGGAAAGGATATATGGAAATTTGTATAGATGGCTTTGGTGAACATAGCCCACCAAAGTGTCTGTTCAAGTATTTGGTCCATTATCATTTTTATTGTGTTATCTGTCTTTTTGAATTGATTAACAGAAATTGTTGTATATCTTGAACATGATTCCTTTATTATACATATGTATTGTAAATAACTTCTCTCATTCTATGGGCTGACAATTTTCTTTTGAAAAATCAAGAGAGGAGATGGTGGAGGATTAAGTGGAAACTACAATAACCTCCTTGCAGGACCAATCTGGAATTACAACTACATTATAGAGAAATCATCCTGTCTAACCAATTAGATGGATGGAAGAGGCCACAGCACCACAATATGACTGGTAGGGAGTGTGGAGGGGGCATGAGAGGCCTGTGTGGGCTCCCACGGGTGGCAACTGAAGGGCTGAAGAGAGATTTCAGCGGCCAAAGGGTTCCCCCTAGAAGTGTGGGGTCTGAACACCAAGCTGGGCTCCGCAGCCTACAGCGCCCGAGCCAGGAAAGGAACCCAAATAACACAGCTGTGAAAAACAGTGGGGGCTCTGTAGGCTCGGGAGAGACACCTGAAGATGGAGAGAGACACTCAAAGGGCCAGTGCACAAAATTTCGTTTGCAGCCACTTACCCTGGGCTCCGGCAGAGGGAGGACAGAGTAGACTAGAGGTGCTTCAGGAGAATCTGGGGATGGTGGCTCTGTGGAGAGAACTGAAGGAACAGCCACTAGGATCCCTGTGCTGAGTCATTCCCCACGGTGTAGAAGCCATCTTTCTTGAGCAGAGCACTCCCCTCCAAGTGGCATCAGTCTGAGGGGAAGCTGTCGTGGGGATTTTGTCCCTGGCGAAACCCGTGGGTGACCGCAACTCGATGCGTGAAAGAATCTCATACCGAGACACGCGGGGAAAGGAGAATCCGGGGCCACGGGACCAATTCCTCCATCTCAGGAAAAGGCCTTGTGGGTCGCTTAGCCGGGGTTTTTATTAGAGGCTTTAGGACATATTTACATTGGATTGATTATTCATGGGATTAAGCAGAACAGGGGTAAGATTACTCATTAGCAGGGCATTAGGATGTAAATTTAGGTCTGGTGGCAGACAGAATCAGGGTAATGTAATATGCAGGGCTCAGCAAGCCAGAATTTTTTAAGATACATTTTTGCCAAATTCCTATTAGAGAATTCCCACTGCACAGACATGATCCACACTTGCCCACATGGGAATCACACAGAGCTGTGCTCAAAACACGTAAATCCTCAGGAACATGCATGTGTACACGCATGTGGAAAACACTGCTACAGGAAGCAATAGCACTGCCTGCAGGAACTACTCTGCCCGACCCACCCTATGGAGCTTAAGTCAGGCTGCTGAGTATAGCTTGAAGCTATATCACTGATTAGTTAACAACTAAGGCAGATCTCTGGGACCTCTGAGACTTTATCTGACCCTCCCTCAGGCCCAGTGCTGGTTAAAGCCAGCCTTGGTGTGCAGCCTGGTTCTTTCTGCATACATTCAGGCCTAGCAGAAGCAGCCACAAGCTATGTGGGTCACTGACAGCTCCAAACAGATATACCAGGGCCAGTCACAAGCAGTGTCTGACAAAGGTCTATATCAGAGTATTTGCAGATCTACCTAAACAATACATAGAAACAATTACAATGAAGCAGCCCAAATGGAAAGACAAAGAAACAGACCCCAAATGAAAGAACAAGAGAATTCTCCAGAAGAACTAGATGAAATGGAGGCAAGCAAGTTATCAGAGTAATGATTATAAGAATACTCAACAGCATGAAAAAAAGACATAGAAATCATAAAAAGGACCAGTCAGAAATAAATAATGCAGTGATGCAAAGGATTGAGGCAGTGGTTTGGAAGATAAGGTAGACAAAAAACTCAAGCAGAGCAGCAAAAAGAAAAAAAAGTACTTAAAAAAGTGAGGAGAGATTAACAAACATTCCGAACAAGACAAAGTGTAACAACATCCACATCATGGGAATACCAGAAGGAAAAGAAAGCGAGCAAGGGATCAAGAACCTATTTGAGGAAATAATGACTGAAAACTTCCCTAATCGGGTGAAGGAAAAAGACACGACAAGTACAGGAATTTCTGAGTCCCAAACAAGTTGGACCCAAAGAGGCATACAATGAAACACATCATAATTAAATTGGAAAGGCTTCAAGACAAGGAGAGAATTCTAAAAGCTGCAGGAGAAAAACAGTTGCATATAAGGGAGCAGCAGTTAGACTGTCAACTAATTCCTTGGCAGAAACATCTCAGACCAGAAGGGAGTGGTATGAAATATTCAAGTTGATGAAAAACAAGGACTTTCAACCAAGGCTACTTTACCCAGCAAGGCTATCATTTAAAATAAAAGGAGAAATAAAGAGCCTCTCAGACAAGAAAAAGCTAAAGGAATTTATTAACACCAAACCAGTACTGCAACACATGTTAAAGGGTGTGCTTTAAGAAGAAGAGAAAGAAAAAAAAAAAACAGAGGAAAATAGTCTAACAATAAAATGGCAGTACATACATATCTATCAATAATCACCTTAAATGTAAATGGCTTAAATCCTCCAACCAAAAGACATAAGGTAGTTGAATGGATAAGAAAACAAAATATATGATGCTTTCAAGAGACCCATCTGAAATTGAAGCATACACACAGACTAAAATAAAGGAATAGAAAAAAATATTTTATACAAAGGAAAGGGAAAAACAAGCTGGGGTAGCAGTACTTATATCTGACAAAATATACTTTAAAACAAATGCTATAGTAAGAGACAAAGAAGGATACTATATAATGATAAAGGGAACAATCCAACAAGAGGATATAACCCTAGTAAACATTTATGTACGCAACATAGGAACACCAAATATGTAAAGCAAATTTTGATGGACCTAAAGGGAGAGATCGACAGAAATACAGCCATAGTAGGAGATTTTAACACCCCATTGACTTCAATGGATAGATCTTCCAGACAGAATATACATACTTTCCAAGTGCACATGGAATGTTTTCTAGGATAGACCATATGTTAGGACACAAAACAAATTTCAATAAATTTAAGAATATCGAAATCATATCAATCATCTTCTCTGACTACAATGTTATGAAACTAGAAATCAATCACAAGAAGAACACTGAAAAACACTCAAAGTCATGGAAGTTAAATAACATGTTATTAAACAATGAATGGGTCAACAATGAGATCAAGAAAGAAATCAAAAGATATCTTGAAACAAACAAAAACGAGGACACAACAATCTAAAATCTGTGGAACACTGGAAAAACAATCCTAAGAGGGAAATCCATAGCATTACAGGCCTATCTCAAAAAAGAAAAACAAGAAATAGTTCAAATAAACAATCTAACTTTACACTTAAAGGTGCTTGAAGAAGAACAAAGCCCAAATTAAGTAGAAAGAAGGGAATAATAAAGATTATAACAGAAATAAAAAAAATAGTGTCTAAAAGAAGATACAAAAGATCAATGAATACAAAGTATGTTTCTTTGAAGAGATAAACAAGATTGACAAACCTTTAACTAGACTCATCAAGAAAAAAAGAGGACCCAAATAAAATCACAAACGAAAGAGGATGAATAACAATGGACACCAAAGAAATACAAAGGATGGTAAGAAAACATTATGAACAACTACATGCCAACAAACTGGACAACCTGAATGAAATGGATAAATTCCTAGAAACATACTATCTTCCAAAACTAAATGAGGAAGAACCAGAGAGTCTGAATATTCAGATTACACCTAGTAAAACTGAAGCAGCAATCAAAAACCTCTCAATAAACAAAAGCCCTGGACCAGATGGATTCACAGGTGAATTTTACCAAACATTCTGTGAAGAACTAACCTCTCTTTCTCAAACTATTTAAAAATATTCAAGAGGGAGGAAGACTCCAAAACTCATTTTATGAGGCCACCATTATCCTAATTCCAAAACTAGATAAAGACATTATAAAGAAAGAAAATTATAGGCAAATATCCCTGATGAACATAGACCTAAAATCCTAAACAAAATATTAGCAAACTAAATACAGCTATCCATCAAAAAGATCATATACCATGATCAAGTAGAATTTATTCTTGGAATGCAAGGCTGGGGTATCATTCACAAATCAATAAATGTGATTCACCATGTAAACAAAATGAAGGATAAAAACCACATGATCATCAACAGATGCAGAAAAAGGATTTGATAAAATCCAGCACTGACTTATGATAAAAACTCTCAGCAAAGTGGAATTAGAGGAGACATGCCCAAACATAACAGGCCATATATGACACACCCACTGACAGCTTCATACTCAGCAGGCAGAAACTACATGCATTCCCGTTAAGATGGGGAACAAGACAAGGATGTCCACATTCACCTTTCTGGTTCCACGTAGTACTGGAAATCCTAG
>PVJI01014863.1:0-42838 GCA_004026765.1 Micronycteris hirsuta
TTTTTTTTTTACGTCAGTTCAGAAACAGTAGTGATGCTTCATTTGGGATAATCATAGTGTTTACTCAAGCTTCATGCATTTATGAAAATGTTATTTTCCCTAATTCATATTTTGTTCCCATAATGACTGCGTTGAATCCTAAACTGAAATGAGTAATCAATACTGAGAGCCTCTGTCGTTCCAATGAAGTCAGCTATTTCAAATGGCATAAAATTGCTTCGGATTTGGCAAATTGCTATTAAGATGGAAATGAAAGCTAGAGTTAAAGTGAGTTTAATTTTCTTTTTTTCAGGTTTTAACTGGAAACCCAAACCAACAGAAAGCAAGGCGCAGAGACCTGTTTCGGTTACACGAGGCAGCTGGATGCCCGCAGGGCGCAGGAGAGAATGAGTTACTACAGCAGCAACTATCCGATCGTGAACGTGGACCCCAAATACGCGGGGTACCCCCCAGAGCACCTGATCGCCGAGAAGCGGCGAGCCCGCAGGCGCCTGCTGCACAAAGACGGCAGCTGCAACGTGTACTTCAAGCACATCTTTGGAGAATGGGGGAGCTACGTGGTCGACATTTTCACCACTCTCGTGGACACCAAGTGGCGCCACATGTTCGTGATATTCTCGCTGTCCTACATCCTCTCCTGGTTGATATTTGGCTCCATCTTTTGGCTCATAGCCTTTCATCACGGAGACCTGTTAAATAATCCGGACATCACGCCTTGCGTGGACAACGTCCATTCTTTCACCGGGGCCTTTCTGTTCTCCCTGGAGACCCAAACCACCATAGGCTACGGGTCCCGCTGCGTCACGGAGGAGTGCTCGGTGGCCGTGCTCATGGTGATCCTGCAGTCCATCCTCGGCTGCATCATCAACACCTTCATCATCGGGGCCGCGCTGGCCAAAATGGCAACGGCCCGCAAGAGAGCCCAGACCATTCGCTTCAGCTACTTCGCGCTCATCGGCATGAGAGACGGGAAGCTCTGCCTCATGTGGCGCGTCGGGGACTTCCGACCCAACCACGTGGTCGAAGGCACCGTTCGCGCCCAGCTCCTCCGCTACTCGGAAGACAGCGAAGGGCGCATGACCATGGCGTTCAAAGACCTGAAGCTGGTCAATGACCAGATCATCCTCGTCACACCCGTGACTATAGTTCATGAAATTGACCACGAGAGCCCTCTGTATGCCCTTGACCGGAAAGCAGTGGCCAGAGATAACTTTGAGATTTTGGTGACATTTATCTATACCGGGGACTCCACGGGGACGTCCCATCAATCCAGGAGCTCCTACGTTCCCCGGGAAATTCTCTGGGGCCACAGGTTCAATGATGTCTTGGAAGTGAAGAGAAAGTACTACAAAGTGAACTGCTTACAGTTTGAGGGCAGCGTTGAGGTCTATGCGCCCTTTTGCAGTGCCAAACAGCTGGACTGGAAAGACCAGCAGCTCCACAACATGGAAAAAGCTCCCCCAGTCCGAGGATCTGGCGGCGTGTCTGAAACCAAGGTCAGAAGAAGGTCATTTAGTGCAGTTGCCATTGTCAACAGCTGTGAAGGCCCAGAGGAGACCACCACCTCTGCTATCGACGAGTGTAAGGAAGCACCTTATCAGAAAGCTCTCCTGACTTTAAACAGAATCTCTGTAGAATCCCAAATGTAGTCACACACTGTAATTGCACTTAATCATTTTACTACCTAGTAATTACTTTAAGGCAAGTGTTAGTTATAAAAAGGGCTTTAAAAGAATGTTATAGTTCTGTTTGATGCTGATGGGGAATCAGAAGAACAGGTAAAACTTGATGAAAGCTCATCTAAAAATTACATAGTACCCATCATTTAAACTTTTTTTTGCTAGCAAGTTTTGTGTTAGGGATGCTACTAATATATTTCTTAAGAGTCTAATTGACTCATCTGAATTTCATCTCCTTTTATTATTTCATATACCTGCATCTTGAATTGGAGGTGTAATATTCAATAATGGGGAAGAAAGGTAGGATGCTGGAATACATAAAAAATAGAATAGGCAATCAGTATCAATAATAATTTTAATGATCAAAATTGATAGTGTAACAAGTGGCTTCCTATAAAAAGTCATATCCCCTAACCAAGATATGCAAGGCGTGCATTTAGTAGATTGCAATGTTGAGATATTCAAGTGTGACATCAATTTTTCCATTCGGGTCCCTCTGTGTGCCCTCATTGTGTCTTGGCATCAGCAGGAAGAGTTAGTGACTGTGATAAATAGACAATGCCACCAATTCAGACGGCTCCTCCACAGCCACCTGCCCAAGTAGTGGTCAGCGAGTGCAAGGAACCATTTTCCCTCTGACCCAGGAGGCAGAAGAAAAGGTGGTGTTATTTTTTAGAGCAGTATTTCTCTCAGGTGCCTAGGTCGACTCCAACCAGGAAGGGCAGAAATAAGGCAACCCTGACCTTGGCAGGTTTTCTGACAAGTGGGCATTTTATGCCCACCTCCCACCGTCCCCAAGGACAAGGTGAGGGAACAGGATCACGGACATGGGGGAGGGAACGGACAGCAGCCATAAACATTCTGGGACCCCTTGGGAAGAGAGGCGTGCGGTGACCTAAAGCACAGAAGCTTGGTGGCTCCACGGGGGATGGAATCTTTGTTTTCTCGGGGAGTGGGGTGAAGCGAGGGGAAAGGTGTTTATTTGCGCGCAGAAGCAGTTATGCTGCCTGTCTTGGTCACTGTACAAAACATAGTTACCTTGAACTGTGCATTTTAAGAAATTTTTCTATTGAATTTAGAACCATCATTTAAACTGAAGATTTTGTAAAATATAATTAAAGGAATTTAATGTGCATTATTAAATGGAGAAACTGAGGGTTATCAAATTACTTAAATTTGAAGACCTGGGGTACATCTGTACACTTTATTTCCATGTTTAAAGGTGTCAATCATGACTACTTTAAATACAGACTCAGTCACCTGCGATGAAGAGGCACTTTGCTTTATAAGTTGGAGTTATTAGCTACTTTCAGAATTATCTGCATTTTTTAACATTGTTTTTGAGTTGGCAATCAGTATATGGCATAGATTCTTATTTATTTTATTTAAAGACACATACATACATAGTTCTGGCTTTTTGAAATCTTCCTCTCTCTTTCTGTCTATTTAAATTAAAGCACACCAGTAAATTGAACTAAACTATATACTCTAAGATGACCAATAAAAGTAAAATACATAGGTATATAAAGTGTTTTTCTTTTGTTTTTCTTCTTTTTTTCCTTCCTCTTTCCTCTCTCCCTTCCATCCTTCCTTCCCCTCATTCTTTCTTTTGCCCATGAGCAACACAGTTATCTTGTAACTGAACACGCGCACCTTTTTTATTTCTGGTTTTTCATGGATGAGAGATTTGTTCAGCTCACAAGTCACAAAACTGTCTTGAAGCTGAATGTTGGGGAGACAGATGCATTTTTTTGCCCACTATCACCTACTAGTGTTGTTTCTCTTTCCTTTGCTTCCTGGACTCTGTCTCCCCGCAACCTTGCTTTGTGAGCATTGCAATCGAGACATCAATGTTCAACAAATCCATTCAGGTGTCAAATTCTCTTACCCAGAATAGAATGTAAACTTGGCATTCCTATGTAACACTTATCTCTCATTTTCTGTTTAGAGTTTATAACATGCTTTGACACCCCAAAGAATTACTCAGTAATAAAGATCTCAAAAACAACACAGAAAGTGCACACATGTGCCTGTGTTCAGGTGGTGTGAGCTCTGCCGCCGAGGTCAGCAGCGGGTGCGACGCACAGCAGTGACACTCCTTTCTCATAGAATTAGAACACAGGCAGAATGACCAGCCGTCCTCCTGGGTTTGGGACGGCTTGAAGTGCTCTGTCAGCACTGCAAGAAGGCACTGTGCAAAATGGCCTTTCTAGCTTCAAATGCTGTGTCAGTGATGAGAAGTAGGTCGACTGTTTCTTCTTAATTTCTCCCTAAAGATGAAATTATTCAGTGAACTTAGATGGAAAACCAACTGTGGCGTGAAGGCATTGGCTTCACTCTGTGCTGTAGCCTGTCCCCAGGCCACACGAGGGAGCACGGGGAGGGCGACGGACGTGCCATTTTCACGGACCACCAACCCATCATCGATGGGCCTCTAGGAGGTCTTTGCACAGATACACTTAATCCCCGTGGCAAAACAGTGGGTGGATATTTTTAATATTCAGGCCATCAAATATCTCATTCCGTGCATCTTGCCAACAACGTCCCAATTGGGACGGCAATGTGCCCAGGCTAAAAAGAAAAAAAATCAACAATGCTTTTCAGTCTTCCTCGCAGCTATGGGCTTGGATGTGTTCAATGTTTCCGTGACATGGTTCTGGCCCGCGAGCTGTCAGCAGAACTCTGGATGTGACCTTTCAGAAAGGCTGGCTTAGTGACATGTGTCCTTTACTCCTTGCATCCATCCTTTTGAACTTCACACCTAGTAGTTGCAGCTTCTATGGGACTCTTGTGAGAATGGGAATGAGGACACACCTTCCAAAGGAGGCTGGAAAAGGAGGAGAACGGGGTGCACCTCGAGATTGCGTAGCTCCAGACTTCTGCAGGAGCGAACGTGAATACGATTTCTTCCTGACACAGTGAGTGGGGTTTCTAAAGGCGATTCTGCAAGGAACAAAGGCTGGCGAGGAAAAGATGATGTTCACGTTAGGGCCAACTTGTACCTGACATCTGATGGATGGGGTCTCTGTGGAAACCACATAGTTTCTGGGAAGTTGAGGAAGTGCCACTATTACTGTCAAACAAACACGAAAGAATTACTTTGGCCTGGAAATCCCTCTGAGGCACCAACAGCTGAGTGACCTTGATAAAAGGACTGCCTGGCCTGCTGCCCTTTAGCTCCTTCCTTTCCTTTCCCAGAGCGACACTCCATGTTTTAATGAGACTGTCACTGGGGCTAGGGACTTGAAATCCACCGAGATTCAGGCTACAAAGCAGAACTCCGCTGGGACTGTGTTTCCTACCCCCAGGGAGGCCCACTGCATCAATTTATTCAATTGTATAAACATCTACCAAGAAATCTAGATCCTTTCTGGAGATATTTGTATTTCATTACTTCTGAGTTGGCCAGGATTTGTGCAAAGTAGATTCTCTGGGCTGCACCTACTTAAAATATTAGAAACCAGATTCTATGTTTAAAACATGCTATTAGCTCCCCTGACTATAAGCATTGATTCTGCTGCTCCAAATGTTCTGCAAGCCCTTTTGGGCGGGGCGGGGGGGGGGGGGGGTGTGTGTGTGTGTCTAAATAAACTTGTAGAAACAACCCTTGGCCCTCTGTAAATCACGGAGCCCTGCCTCAATTCTAAATTTGGTGTGGCCTCTCTCTCTCTCTCTCTCACTTTCATTTTTAAAGGAGCAGCATGACCCATTTGCCGGAGAAAGTAAGTTTGGGCCCCACACACAGAATGTCTGTAGGGGTAATTCAGACACACAGAGGAAGCAGTGGGGAGGCGCTTGGCAAGTTCTCTGTAAAGGTTCTCCTGGATTTGAGGTCTTTGAAAATGAAAGCTTGTCCTAGAGACTCGGTTCAGATACATCTGTGGGCAGAGAGCAAGCAAGGCCTCCCACAGGGGCCTTTTCCCGGAGAGACAAAATCCTAGTGTTGCCAGGAAACCAGGCCTGGTCTGCATTGCTTTGCAGCTTTCTTCAGGAAGAAAAACGTTATGTCCCAGTGAATCCCCAAGTTCTTTCCCTGTGCCTAGTTGACGAAACCAACTTCACGCAGTCCTCTTACAACTCTGTGGTTGAGTCATGACATTTGGCTGAGGGCAAATGGCATCTTGTCCTGTCATGTCACCCTGTGCTCCTTTTCTCAGGAATGTTGGGGGTCTGTAGGGTAGAGTTCAGAGACTTAATCAACATGGCTACATGTTGCCCAGTTCATTAGTCTCCTAGTTGCTGAGTACTTAACAAGGAAAATGTAAAAGTAAATAAACAATTGCCCTTTGCTATTTGGACCCATTGGTTCCTGCTGCAAAGTAAAAGAATGCTGGATCTCCAGTCTGTCATCCCAGGAAAAAGCAGCTGGACCGAGATGGAGGGGCTTCTAAGTAAAGATGATACGGTAACCTGAGCTGGGTCATCACTGAAGTCAGACCGTCCAAGGGAACTCGGGCGCCTCAGTGGGCCTCGGAGAAACAGGTTAATCATGTAACATTTTCAGCGAGCCAGGAGGATGGAAACCCACACAGATAGATTAAGTCTTGCTAAATTACACAGCCAAAGAATTCTTTTTTTCTCTCTGCTATAATTTACCACAGGGGCCTATAAAACATCCTTAATCACTATCTAAGTAACTGGAACTTGAGGCAGAAAGAGCCCCAAGAGGTTCAGACCCTGTGAAAACTTCTTTACAGAAAGTTATCAGAAACCTTCAAATTTCCACATAAAATACTTGGATCACGTGCACTGTGCACCATGGGTAAAGCCTCTTTATTTGCATCAGAAGCACATGTTTCAGATCAGTTATTTATTGTGCTGCCTGTTGATTCGATCTGATACCAGTTTGCCTGGAGAGGGGAGGCTCAGCTAGCCCCAGGGGCCAGGGTAAAAACAGAGCTAGGCAATCCCAGAACCAAAGATGTTTTCAGACATTAGCTCTCGATCGGAGTTCATTTTACGTAGGAGGATCCCTCCAGCTTAGAGGACTTAGGTGCCCAAAGAGGCCCAGCCATGGAGGGACTGCTGAGGAACCCAGGGCTTCGAATCTCCACGGGCAATAAGTAGCTCCGATGCTGCCTGAGAGTGAGATGTTTTTATTCAGCAATTATTAATTGGGAAAAAGCACTCATTTGAAGACCCTTTATGAAATAAAAGCCTTTTATTTTCTAGAAGTGCTTTTTGAACTGAACAACTAATTTAGCATTAATTATTTAGACAGGCTAGAGTGTAGGCAAGGGGAAAAAAAGGTGGAAAAGAGCTGTTCAGAGCAATGAGGATAATCTCATCCCAAATGTAAACAAAAAGTATTGAATTCAAAAGGAAAAGGTTCGCCTTTTCTCAGGGCAATGCTAATGCGCAGTGGGGCCTGCGCCAGGCCTCTCACCTTGGGAGCTGGAACTTGTCCACCCGTGGCAGGGCCAGCCTCAGGGAACCAGCAAACCCCGTGAGTACGGGGGCTCTTCCTGCACTGCATGGACGTGGTCCATTCTTGGGGCAGGGCCTGCAAGGAAAGGGGCCCAAGCTGAGAGAGTCCCATAGACCGGGCGGACCACAGCTGCTCATCTTACTCATTGTGTGAGCTGGAGTAATTTAGCTGGCATTTCCGATGCTTGGTTCTCACCTCTATGGTTTTTCTTCTTGTTCGAAGCCACGATCATGAGAGCAGGCTAGTAACCAGGCTGCCTAGGCTTGGGTCCTATTTCTACTATTTTCCTCCTGCGTGACTCTGGGCAATTTACTTAACCCGTCTCCCAGTTTTCTCAACGGTGAAGTGTAGGAAATAATAGTGCCATTCCACACACACATTGTTGTAAGGATTAAGTGAGAGAACATTTGCAAAGTATTTAGAACAGTACCAGGCACATGTGAGGACTGATAAAGTGGAAGGTGTTATTACCAGCAGCAAACTCTGTATCTCTTTTAGAGTTTTGGCCATTAATTTGCATTCCATAACTTTCCATATTGACTTAAGCCAAAAAAGGGGGAAATTGAAAAGAACTAATTTAGTAGAAGAAATAGAAATTATTCCCACCCAAACATAAACGATTTGTGTACTGTCTTATCGAAACCATGTTGGATTACGTAAACCACACCTCCTCTCCATTGCACAAGGCATCAGGATTCGGCAAAATGGTACTTTGAGAACAAAAATTCTACTGTACTCAGATGCACAGGAGGCTTAGTGAATAGTAGCAGACCAAGGAGAATTAGATTGCATGTCATGTAGGAGACTCCCCCTTGTAAACTACCTACTGGGCATTCAATTCAAGCTGTTTCAAGAAGTACTTAACTACTTTATTTCATAATACCATTCATTCCATGCAAGCTTCTGAACATGTTCCGGCAAATTGGAGGGGTCCTGGGAGGAGTGGGCTCATTAGCCGAACATGGCCCATTACAACCCAAACAGGCTAGTTGGCTGCTAGTTGAGCCTGGGTAAGCTTGCTGGTCTTTGATGCTCCTGCAAACCCCCCAGAAGACTCAGAGCCACCCCCTCCGTGTGCCAGAAGGGTATTGAACACATCTGGACGGGGGAGGAACAATTCTTTCTCTCCGATGTGCGACGTACAATAGGAGGAGGATCATGGACTTCACATCAGACACAAGTGGATTCAAATGTAGGTGTGCCTTTTGGCAGCTATGTGAACTTGGGCAATTTTGTTATTGTCACCAAGCCTCAGTTTCTTTATGAATATAAATGGCGATAATATTTACCCTGTGGGCTATTCCAGGATACCCACTCCCACACATGCCTATGCACACAATCCTCCCTTGGTATCCACGAGGGATTGTTTCCAGGACCCCACCCCTACCCCTGGGACACCAAAATCTGAGGATGTTCAAGTCCCTTATAGAAAATGGTAGAGTATTTGTACGGAACCTATGCACTTCCTCCCGTGTACTTTAAATCATCTCTAGATTACTTCTAATGCCTCATATAATGTAAACGCTATGTAAGCAGCTGTTATAATATACTATTCAGGAAATAATGACAAAAAAGAAACCTGTGCATGTTCAGATGCAGCCATCGTAGGCCTGACTACAGAGTACACATCAGCTACAGGGTAACACGTTTTTTTCTGAGTATTTTCTGCCCACGACTGATTGAATCCCTGTATGTGGAAGCCATGGATATGGAGGGCCAGCTGTACATGTGTGTGGAGATATATATACGTACACACACACATAACTATCCGGTGCATAGGAGTTGCATGACAAACAAATATTCTGTGTTTTCACTCTATATGTCACTAGTACCATGTTTCAAAGGAATCTGAAAGCAAAAGCGTTATTAGCTATAGGATGATACTGTTCTGCTAATTATCACAAAATTATTTTTTTCCTAAATACCTGTGCTTTCACCTGGATGTCTGAAGTCAGTTCTCTAAGTGTATTCTCTTCCTGCTCCCAAGAGTCATCGATTCTGTCCCCAGCGCTGTCAATAGGAGTTGGGGGGCTTGGGGGCGCTACTCAGCCTCTCTGGCCCACTGTTCCCAAACACGGCACGGCCTGGATGTTGCTTTAAATCACTCTGTGATTCCTTGCAGCCACAAAATGTAGTGATTTTCCCTCACTCTACTTTCAGTCCCGATTCTTTTTTGTGTTTGTTTCTTGTTGGCCTTTTTATATTATTTTCATTAGCATATGTAATGAACTGCAATCTTTTCTATTCTCATAATTATGATACTCTCTGGATTTAACAGGTGAGTTCTAATTTCATGTTATTTCCTGCTTTTAAAAAAATTCTTCTTTAATGTATAACTAACTGTGATATACATTTTATACTTCCTGTGATAATAAATCAACCATTCAGTTAAAGTAATAATATTTGCTGAACTTAGTTTTCAGTTCTATATTACTGTCCTTTTCTAAAAATGGGCCTATTTTAAACAGGAGAATTACGAGTGACACAGGCCTGATATTTTTAAAAGATAAAATACTGCTTTTGTGATGACAAAGGCAGGAAGCAGGTGGTGGCGTGAAAACTGTAGTAACTAAAGCAGAGCACTGAAATTCTGATGAGAGTGACCTAAATTTATAACAAACTAACATAGGACATCTGATATGCTATTAAATTTTATAAAATGCCAGCCTTGGCTGGGTGACTCAGTTGGTTGGAGCACCATCCCACGTACCAAAATGTTGCAGGTTCGATTCCCGGTCAGGGTATATACCTGGGTTGCAGGTTTGATCCCCACTTGGGATGTGTACGGGAGGCAACTGACCAATGTTTCTCTCTCTCCCTCCCTCTCTAAAATCAATAAACATATCCTCAAGTGAGGATTAAAAAAGTGTTATGAAATGCCAGAACACCTAATCTGTGGAAGTTGGAGGAAAATGTTTTTTAGTCAGGGGTGGTGCCAACCCTTCACTCTACCATGAAAGGTGTATCTTCAGATGGGTGACTTGTGCAGTGGGTGACCGAACAAGTGTGCATGGCCAGCCTGTGCTTTATTTCCATTTTGGGAGAAGTGGATACTTTTTTATCCCCTCCCCATAAGCATAACTGATGATGACGGCAGCACCCACATTCCCAGACACTAGGGGTCTCCTAGCCTCCGGAGCATGAAGGAGATGGTCTGATCTCAATACCAAACAGGCATAAATCGCTGGACAGCCCGTTGGAACATTTGGGGCACTCCTCTCAATAGCTGGTCTGCTGTGGGGCCCGGCAGGGGAATAGCACTTGGTAAATAACAAATCTGAAGCTTTACTGGAACCCCAAATTCCCAGGATGGCTGTTTTTATTCTTACATTACAGGTAAGTATGAGAATAGTCATGAAATTGTGGATCTGAGCAACATCGGATCCATCAAACAATACAAAGTTCTATCTTTTTCCAGAAATATAACATAGTATCCAAGTTATTACTCTTTGTTTTACAGCTTCAGACAATAAATAAAATGAGGAATGTGCACACCTACTTGTCTTTCCTGGGATTGGGAATTGGGTGAAAGCAAAATATGAATGATTTGGCGAGCAGAGGGAAGAGATTAAAAATAAATAAAAGCACTTTATCTTTTTCACCAAAGACTAGGGTGATATGTTGGCTTTTGGAAATGCCATAAGGATAATAATAACAACTATTAATAGTAACAATTATGTAAAAGCCTCTGGTAATTGTGATTCTATCAGGAGGTTGAGCATTCTTGGTCACCATTGTGCCACCTTGTGGTCACAAGGGAACACACTTTTTTTTCCATGAAGTAAATCCATTGCATTTCTATTTCCCCTCCACTTCAATGGGATGGTGTTTGGGAATCGCATTGCCAGTAAGGCCTCTGAATGAAATACAATTGGCGCTACTCAAATCAGCAAATTGCTCGCACTGCAAAGCAGCAAGTGCCGTTGGTCTAAGTAGGGACTTCATGAAGTAGATTTTTCCTTTGCTACCTCCATGTGGAATATATATTTAGAAGATGAAATCGGAGTTCAATTGGGTGGCTGTTCTCTGTCTACAAATATGGATATAGTAGTCTGGATCATGTCCATTGAGATTAATAAATAATCCAGCAATCTATTTATAGCAAGAGAAAACAGCCAGGCTTTAGGTATCAGTTTAGGTATCAATGACCGTATTAGAATAACTACATTAATGCATCGATACAAACAGCTCAATAAACATGATGTTACAATGAGCAAAGATTTGCTTCGTCAATATGTGCATGATAATCTCAGAATCTCTATGTGTTTCAAAGAGTTATGATACTTGTTTAAAGGACTTTTCTGTTTTCCAAATTCCATGTATGTCAGCATCCAGATGTGAAGAACGGAGAAAGATTGGATTGGCCACCTTCCCGCAGTGTTCCTTCTGCTCGGGACTAAATAATATATTTGGTAACAAATTCAGGAATGTTAATGGCCACTGTTTTATATTACCAGGGCTTGTTTGATCAAAGATATAGTTTTAACCAAGGATGAAGGTCTTAGGGAGAAAAATGGAGTTCCAACAACTCCCTCCTAAGGAAGGTGTGAAGGAGAGAATTTAATAAATTCTCACAGAGGTACTGCCATGCTACAGTTGGTTTTGAGTCTCTTCATCTGTTTCTTAGTCTCTGTTTCTTTGTCTTTATGTCTGACAATTTCTCTGTCTCCCTCAGTCTCTTTCTATCACTTATTTTCGTTTTCTGTATATCAGTTCCTCTGTCTTTCTCCCTGTGTCTCTCCCCTTTAGACTCTCTAATTTGATTTAGACGGAAATCTAGGCGGTCCACTGACGTAGGCTCGGGTCCTAGCTCTGGGGATGCCTAGTGGTGTACCTTAGGCAAACTACTCAAACTTCTAAGCCTGTTTGCTTATCCATTAAATGGGGGTAAAGTGCTTATTGCATAAAATTGTCACAATCCAAGGACGCATTGCAAATGAAAGTTCTTAAGACAATACTTAGCACAGAGTAAATGGCCCATACATGGCCCATTCATTTTTATTGTCTTAAAAAGGTATTGATTCTTAATATTCATCATAAGATGCTCTCATAAGATGTTCCATTATGGTCTCATTGAGAGGAATCACGTCACTACAAGTCAGAGATGAAGCTCATAAAATTTCAAACAGAAAAATCTCCCATGTACCTCTTCTAACCACTTTTTCGATGCAATGCTGAGAATCAGAAAACATTTGCTTATCGTCACGTTACTAAATAGCAGAACCCATATGCAAATCCATGTCTGCCACTTCTCATCTTTACCCAGAGTTCGTTGCAATGAACAGTAAATCTCATTCTAAGCCGTAGCTTTATTTTTCTGACTAGTCCTTTTTTCCTTCCTTCCCTGGCTATGTGTTTGCCAAAACTGCAATTAATACATTCAGTGAAATCAGAGTTTGAGTTGCGGTACCTGATTTTTCTAAAATTCATTAATTCGCGTATTCATATATTGAGCATTTACCCTGTGTCCGGTCCATCGAAAACATTGCGTAGGCAATAATGAACTAAATTCTTTAAAAAATGATCTTCTTTCTTGGACTTACAATGTAGGAGGAGAGAGAGAAAGCAAAGAGACTAGCACAGAATTTCATGACAGAGAAGGAAGGAGTGTACCCGTGCCAAGAGTGATGGGTGCTGTTTCAGGCAGGGTGGCCAGGGAAGGCCTCTCATGGGAGGGAACAGCTGCTCAGAATATTAGAAGAGAATATCCTAAAGCTAGACAAGAGCAAGTAAACCACGTGGATACCTGGGACAAAGAGTTCTAAGCCAGTGCAGAGAGCTTGGTGCAGGGAGGAGTTTAAGGGTCTAGGGGAGTAGAAAAAATTAAGAGTTCCGTGTTGGTGAAGGTGTCTCTCAGGTGCTTCTTGGATAGTCAAGTGGGGGAAAAAGTAGGAAGTTGTATCTGTGAGTTTGGATTTGCAGAGAAGGTTGGACCTGAGGACAGGTTTGGAAGTTCCAGGTATATACCTGCCTTTAACGGTTCGGGTTTTCATGAAATCTGCCAGGAACTGAATGTGGCATGAAAACAGAGCGCCAGAGCCAGGGGCCCTGCCACGTGGTGAGGCTAAAACATGAGGAAGCTCATGACAGGAGGACAAGAAGGAGCAAGCTGTCTGCAAGGTATGAGGAAAGACAGAGAAGAGTGGCTACTTAACAGCCGAGTAAAGGGAGTTTATCCAAGAAGTCACTGACCTTCAGGTGCGGCTTTAGGGGCCCAGTGAGCTGAGTGAGAACAGAGTTGACTGTGGGACTCTCATGAAAGCCTTTGGAACGAATGCCTGGGGCGAACGCAGACTCGCAGAGGTCGGAGGGAGAACGAGAGGTGGCAAGTAGTGGCAACTTTTGGAAAGTGTTGATGTAAAGGCGAGAAGATACAGGAAGTAATAATAGCCGGAGGGAGATACGAGGTCGAGGGATGCTTTCCTTTGTTTTATTTCTTTGTATTTTTCTTTCTCTTTTGTAAGTGGGAGGTAGTTTAGCGTGCTTGTGAACAGATGGGAATGATCCCATAGAGAGGAAAAAATAGACGATGTAGGAGAGAGGGGATAATTAAAGAAGTATAGTCCTGGAATAGTTGAGGAGGAACGTGGCATCTAGTGTACAAGGGAGGGAGGGTGATATCATAGCCGCAGGTATGGGAGGAGAAACGGTGTGTGCAGGTGGAGACGCTGGAGGCGGATTCATGTTGAGGTCAGGGGAGCGGGGGCAGGCTGAGGCTGGGGATGTTGTTCTCTCTGCTTTTGTTTTTCCATTGTAATGAGAAGCGAGGATTCAGCTGAGTGAAGGGCATCAGAGGTTTGAATGGAGATAGGAAAGGTCCAAACACTCATCTCAGAAAACAGGAGTGTGAATGGACCCGGGGAATAGAACTGGGCTGGTAGGCGGTCCCCAAGTCCCCTCTGAAGTCTGTGATCACATGTCTAAAGCAACATCCACTGCTAGTGTGGTTGCGTGCTTTTCTTCCTCTAGAACATTTGTCATGAAATGTAATTTGCAAGCATGTATCGGGTTCAAAAAATCCAGCTTCTCAAATCAACGTTTTCTTTGTGTGAGTGGCACCTGCACTTGTGCCTTCAAGAAAAGAACTAAATTTATCTGCCATTGAAACATTAATCGTGAGGACCCAGAAGCGAAGGGCTAGATCACCATTTTTGGCTCAAGAAGAACACCTATCACAGAAGTATACCGCAGAGAAAAACCAAACACAACCAAACCTCTGACTCTGTAATATGTCAGCTCTCCATCTCTCGCTCTAGCTGGTCACATATTACAACGGTTGAAGGCAAATGTGTTGGTGTACCCTAGCCCATGGGTCAGGCTTTTTTTTGTCTGTCCTACCAAAGCATAGTGGAAGGCGCTAAGTGCCGAGTTCTGCGAGCTAGAGAAACATGAGTTCGTTTTAAACTGAAATGGTTCTGGAACAGCGGGTTCATGCTGGAGCTAAATAAACGAAATTTTCAATCAAACATTCGCTGGCCCTCATGAAAGTGTATATTATTTTTTTCCTCTTCATGGATTTGATTCCCCCCACCTGCACACATTTATGTACGATGTCAAGCAAAATGGGTCTTATAGTCAACGCCAGCCTGACTGCCATCTCTACACTCTCTGCTGCTGTTTGTCGCCTCTGCCATGGGCCTTTCCCACAGAGCTCACTGAATTTGGTGCTGCCTTGGCTTGGGATATGTTCTTTGGTACCTTTTTAAAGCAAAGTTTTTTAAAAGTAACTTTTTGTACTTTAAAAACACAGTATTAGTGAGCACATAGGTAATTTAAAAATCTAATAGGGCTATTTAATCAACCTATCAGAACGTAAAAGCTGAACAGGTTCAATTTTCATTAAAAGTGTTACAAAGACAGAGAGTGATGACCCAAGTCTGGTAATGGGTTTTTCAGTGAATAAATGAAACATTTGGAAAGCTGGGTTTGGTTGTACGTGAGGCTGTGCATTGCTGTATTGACTAATGAATAGTGATGCAAGACAGCTCTAATTTAATGTGTAGTTTGTGCCTATCATTGTAGATTCAGTCGTAACATTTGAATAGGGACTATGTTTATATTTAGATTGTGGTAAAGACGCTACTCATCAGATAGCTACAGTAAATTGTTGATGTCTGTTGACTATTAAGACATATAAGCAAGAGAGAGGCTCACAAAAACTTGTTGGTGTGCTTATTTACAAATCCTTACAAAGGGAACAGTCTTGAAAGTATCAGATGCACTAGTTTCTTGTTTTCTGATTATTTGCAAGGATAGCTGCCAGCATACTTAATTTTTCCAGGAGCCTAAATGAAGGAACTCTAGATTCCTATAAGAACATTGTGTTAAAAAGACAGAACATCTTTGCTTTTAGATTCATGTGCAACTCATTATTGGCCATGAAGAAAGTAGTGGTCTTTAGCTTAGCATTCCCTGAACTGAAAACTAAAATGATAATGAGGATAATAGTAGTAATAATTAGCAACACCATCTTTAGATCAACCTTCAGAGATCATCAGATTAAAGTAATATGCAAAAACAAACAGAAGAAATAATACGGTGACATCATACTAAACGCCACAGTCTGAAACCACCCAGGGCACAGAGGACCAACGTTGTGACTCATTGAACTATAATTATATTACAATCATTTAGATTCCATGACTCCCAGAGAACTTACATTTATGCAGAGGTTTTGAAATGGATTATATCACCTTTATTTCTGGTAGAGCAGATTGTTGAGAGGTCCAAGAAAATAAGGTTAAAGCTCTGCCATTTTAAAGATTTTGTTTATTTATTTATTTATTTTTTAGAGAGAGGGGAAGGGAGGGAGAAAGAGAGGGAGAGAAACAGCAATGTATGGTTGCTCCTCACATGGCCCTCACTGAGGACCTGGCCCGCATCCCAGGCATGTGCCCTGACTGGGAATCGAACCAGGACCCTCTGGTTCCTAGCCCGTGCTCAATCCACTGAGCTACACCAGCCAGGACAAAAGCTCTGCCATTTTAGTTTGGCCAAAGAGATCACAGAAAATAACTGGGTGGAACCTGAAGGAAGAGCTTGTTCAACTCTCTCTTCCATGCTTGTAAAATAAAAAAACAGGTTAAAAGTAGAGAATTAAATCGTCCATGGATTTTTGATGAATATTTAACCCTAAAGATCACTAAAGTCCATGTTTAAATAAAAAGTTTTTATACTAAATAGAGAGGCTTTAGGGAAGTCCTATATTGTTTGAAGACATTAATATCACCATTTCCATTTCATTAGATTCTGAACTGAAAAATTCCTCTGAAATGAATGAGCTGGCTTTATTTCTTTTTAAATGCTTGATAATTTTCTTCCTAGAACTTCTCATGAAATACAGTCATTTATTATTTTTAAAATCCCATCCATCTTTCCTATTGGATTCCCCGCCTTTTGTTTCTCTATTTAATGGACTCCGAGGGGCAGTTCTGAACAGTTACCCACATGCTGCCGCCTGGCTGGAACGGCGAGGTGACCTCTGTGGGAGCACCTTCACCGTAGGCAGCCTCCTAGAGTCGAAGGTGAGGAATGGCATCTGCACCCTTTTTATTCAATTTGGCTTTATGTTCCATAGCATGACTATGGGCCAGCAGTCGGCAAACTTTTTCAGGGAAGGGCCAGATAATACCTGTGTTAGGTTTTGTGGGCCATGGACAGTCTCTTTCTCACCCACTCGGCTGCGTCATGGGCCACAGAGACAGTCAGAGACTATCTGCAAGCAAACCAGCATGGTTCTTGTCTGATACAACTCACTGATAAGCATAGACATTTGAATTTTATAAAATAATCAAGGGTCACAAAATGTTATTCTTCAGCCGTCTTCTGTAGCCCCTACCATTTAAAAACATAAGAATGTGTAAGAATGGGTGAGGACAGAGAGGACTGAGCCATGTGCCTCATTCACCCTTTTTTAAGAGCATTTGATGTCATTTTTACGGGAAAACAAATCCATATCCTTTGTTTTTCTTTCGCTTAGACAATCCTCTTCCTGTATTTTGTAGAAAGAAGGCAGAGCTTGATGCTTGGTTGCTTGATGAAAGGCAATGGTATCAGGGCCACTTCTCTTTTATTTCTTTATTTCTTCTTTCTTTTTCTTTTTTGGTAACTTTTAAGCCAGTGTGTTAGCTTTCAGCTGCTCATAATTCTTTCTGAAGCCAAGTCCTCAGGCAATTTAAGCCTTCCCCCTTCTTAGAGAGTTAAGTTAGGGACAAAGAAAACTTAATTGCTTTGGGATAATTCTAGAACCTGTCAGCTGGAATCAAACCATCACAAACCAATCACACAAGGCTGTTCCCTTCTGCCCAATAGTTGAGATTATTTTCCCCTGCAGTCATGAACCTTTCAGGTCCCTTGGAAAGAAAGCCCACCAGCAGGTCCATCTTTGTGTGTAGAGGATTTTTCTAGCCAGAAGGTTGTTGAGACCATCTGGAGTGGGTGGAATGTGGCCTTTGGGGAGAAGGTTTTTTAAACCAGAAGCGTTAGTTATGGAGGTTGCATTGTTGTCGTTCCTTGCAAGGAAGAGAATCAAAGTGTAATCGCACTAGGTTATGTGTAAATTTATGCTGTTTTTACTGGCTCTTAACCCTTTTCCTTCCAGGAATTGTTAAGTTCCCTTGCAGTCATATATCAGTCCTTGGTTGTTCTCACCAACGGTGACTGTTTGATGGTAAGGTCCCTGAGTCGGCCAACAGAATAGAAGTCGGGTCATGTAACGGACTCCCTGGAAATTACGTAAGAGAAATAAATACCCTGGTCTTTGCACAGAGAGGAAATTAGCAAATTCACTTTGAGCATGAACTCATAGACTCGCTCAAGCTGTCCTGTGAGAAAAAGTTTTCAGAGCCTGAGGGTGTCTTCAGTGGAGTTAGGGGTGAGACCTTTGCAGGAGAGATCTCCTATTCCTAATGTTGCTGGAAATGGGCTGCAGGCCAGGCTGCCTTCCGATGCAGACTCGAAGAGGGTTCAGAAGACAGGAGACAGGCAGGACGTCTGTCAATGCCTACACTTCTTTCTTGTTTTCTTTTCTATCTTTTTTTTTCTTGATTTTATATCATGGTCTTTAAGTCAACTCACAGAGGTTGGTTTTTCCTTTGGAGAAATAATTTCAAAAATAATGTTTATATGATGACTATTATTATCATTATTTGCCAACGGGACTGTTCACCTGCACGGTACGGCTTGGTTTTATATTATCAGGTGTGCTTGGTGCTTTGGGGGCATGTTGCTTTTCAGCAGAGCCTGTGGAGCTAGACTCACGCAGTTCCCTAGCTGTTATGTCCAGAGGTGAACCAAACACTAAATTATGACAGTGACATAATTCTGAGCACTGTGCCTGCATCACTGGCTAAGTTTGGGTCCCAATCCCTTTTTTTGTAGGATTTGAAATATGAGCCATGGAAAGGTAAAATGAAGCAAAGTGAGCAATGCGTGAGGAAAGAAGACAGAACAGAGAGAAGAGTAACCAATTTTTTGTGCTAATTCACTTAGGGAAGAGCATGGATTCCTTCTGAGCCCAGGATTAAGGAGACATGCATACATTTCCATTATACTGCCTATAGGTATGGCATTGGTGACTAAGCCTTGTGCTAAATTAAGCTTTGCCCAGTAGATGTTCAGATAACTTCTGCAAAGAAATACGATAACATTTTCATCATCTTTTACTCTAAGGAAATGGCTTACGTTCTGTGTCCATAGCTAGTGTTTTACTGCAATATTGAGGCTGCCTAGCCTCAGAGCTTTATAGGTTATTTTACTTTTGGAAACTACCGAGAGCGTTGCCTTTGAAGTTTTGAAGTTTTCATATTTTAATGCATATGATATGTGCGTGCAATGGGTGAGTAGATGATTCTTTTAATTGCAAATCTAATGTAAAATATAACTGAACTCTAAACATCATAAAATCCAAATCACAAAAGCAGGTTACTGAGAAAGGGAATCTCAATGCTGAGTAAAGCTCTTTCTCCAGAACTAATAATTACAACTCAAAACTTAACCCTCTTCATCCTCTCGTGAGGTTTTCAGATGTGTCACCCCTGAATCACCAGAAATAACTCTGATGTGTGTGTCTGCCTGTCTGTTTCAGATTTTCTTTCTGCCAACTAATTTATTAAACATACTATTCCTTCACTTAATTCTCCACTAAGGAAGCACTACACTTTCATATAAAAAGAATAGACATTAGGAGCAACAGCTTTGGGGCTTAACCTTTGTCCAAGTGAGAAATACATCATTTTTCATAAATTTTTTAAAAAGCACTACAGTGTGTACTAACATGCATGAATTTTAATGTCGGTAAACAGGAAAGCTAGCTCTTCTGATTGATTTAACAGGTACAGTATGAGCCTTCATGTATCTCGATGTACATGCAGGGAGATGACAATCAGGTTACAAAATAGCATTGTTTGTAGGGTTAGTTCCTGCCTTGCTAAAATGTGGTGACTTACTTATGCAAACCATATAAAGGAATATATTTTGATATAAATACAAGTTCTGAATGGAGAGTTTCCTTGCTAATAAGACCAGAAGCTGAAACATGGTGACAGAATTTAAATCTGTGTTACAAATTTAGTTTCTCTATTGCTAACCATAGAAATAATTTTCTCAAACAAGTGTTTGGGGTGCTGATTCATTGGAATTTCTTTAACATTTAAAATGGACTGATGTAGCTCACATCCAAATGCAGGAGAGGAAATATCTGGATTTGATTCTAATTAATACATTAAAATATCTAAGGAAGCACCTGTAAAATGAGCAATGACATAACTTTTCTTTTAATAATCATATAATGCTATTAATGTTATTTGTTCTGTTATCATTTGTCATTAATGTTATTGGTGACAGTAGGTACAGCATTTTATTTTTGCATAATTGTCATACAAGTTTTATTTCTTTGTTACTTACACACAGAGCTTTGAATGTGACAAGATAAATTTATCAGAAGCCTGAAATTAAGTATCAATTAAGGGTGTAGGCCTGCATAACATGCACCAGTCAATGAAGGAGGAAAAGATTCCATCAAATCCTTAGATATCAATCAAATTTATTTTTAAAACAGAAGAAACTCTCCCCCAGAGAACATGGACATTGAGCCAAATGTTCGGAATTAGGAAACAGTGAAAGACTAAGTTTTGCATACTCCAGTCAGGGTGGAAATGATCTGGGGGAATCAGTAAGTGCTGTGAAAAATATAGGTCTTATTCTACGCTTCCTAGATTTCATAGCGTCTCTGTCTGAGCCGAGATGCTACAAAAAGTTCAGTCCTGCAGGAAGCCGAGGAAGAAACTCAGGACTTGTAATTGGCAGGCTCAGAATTCATATCAACAGCTTCCACTCACACAGGGAGCTTTCTTGGAACATAGTTTTTACATCTCTATTTCCTTATAAATGAAAATTGAGATTTGGTAAACCATCTACGACAAAAAACAAAACAAAACAGTAGCAACAATCCCATGTAAGGACTGCAGCCGGAGGAACGGCCGAAGGAAGGAGAGTCGAGCAAATGTCCTTCCTGCTCCTCCCTGCCTGAAGAATAAAGTGTCAACTCCCCAAGCATGTCTTTTGGGCCTAAAATCTGGCTCAAAATGAATGTTCGATGCAAACAACCCTTTATTCATGCATTTATTCAGACGCTGGCCATCCATTGACTTTCCTCCCTTTGTCTAAGGCTGACCTGTACTTCCAGATATGGCTATGATCTGTTCCTCAGATACTTACCTTTTCACATATGTGGCATTTTCAGAGTGTAATTGTCCCACCCACGTGAGATACATAAAGTCTTCCAAAGCCTGCAGTGTAATTTACTAAATAATATTTTGGCTGCTGTGGAAGTGTGGGCTTCTTGAAGAGCAATCCCATTTACTGTTGTTCATTTTAACAATATTTGATGGAAAATAAAGACCACATTCACAGGCACAGTAAGCACTTGATGATTTTTCAATAAAAGAAAGTATGATTTTATTGTACATATACATATAAACATAGATATATTTGCAAACACTTGGGTGCTTCGCTTACCTCTACTCCTCATAACACAACAAATACAAGAACTAAAGCATTTAAGTGCTCCGAGAAGCTAAAATAGATGTCGTAAATTCATATCCTGAAGGTTTTTACCCCCAAAAAGGACTGAACAAAACAAGGTAACTTCAATTTTAGCATTCTATTTCAAAAACATACATCCACTTTAAAAACCTCTGATCATAGTTGCTTTTACTTTCTATACACATTTTTAACAACCTCAGTTACATAATTTCTCAGCCCAGTGCAGATGAGAATCGGCAAATTAGACAGGGCTTGGTAACAGTCTGATAGATTCAAGGCACATTGGCAGAAGCAAAAATGAGCAGGGAAGGCTGCCACTGCTGGAGAGGAAGGAAAAACAAGCAGAAGGCGTACGTGAGTTTAGTCTAGGGTCATTTGATGTAGGGACGCCGCTCTTACTGTGCCCTGGCAGGCCGGCCCTATTCCTGGTAAAATGAAACAGCTTATGTTTATTAAAGTGAAACTGAGTCATTATACAAAAGTCATATTATCCTAAAAAATATTGTAACTTTCATTCATTTCTGTATTCGACTGGCATTTAATAAGACTGACTTTTTTTTTTAACTTGGCTATATGCAGCGCAATGAGGATATAAAGGACAAGGGACACAGCAGTGGATTTTGAAAATGTGACTATGGGTGGGTAGAAACAAATACAGAGAAAAAAGAAATACTTGTAATAGCATGAGAGGAGCAAACTCTGCTCTTCTAGAAATGTGTACCCAGTGCTACAGAGGCAACCAGTGGGAGAGACTGAGGATGCATACAATATATCGGGGAAAAGAATTCCCACCCAAACAAATTTCAGTTTAGAAAAGCCATTATGTGATAGGTTGCATTCCCAGGTATGCCAGATAAATAAGGCACAGTCACTGTGTGTTACAGTGGTGACAAATGATACATAAGGCTGGTGGAACGTTTGCTTTAGAGGAAACGGTGTCTGTGTGAGCAGTGACATGTGTGACATTCTAAGAAGCAGCTTCAAATTTATACAAATGGTTACATGCACATATAGAGACAGATCTGGGGCAAACAGGCATTTTAGGACACAAACAGAATTGCCTTCTAGGATGTTTTCAGCATCCTTAACATAACCGCATATGGTAATATGTCATACATATTAAGTCTTCCATTCTAGAAGACTTCTCCATAAATTCAACTCCATTTCATTCCACTCCTCAGGAACTCTGGAATTTTTGTTTTGCATGATCCATTTTAGCACTTAATCACAGGCTGCCTTATATTGTCATTTGAGTTCATGTGTGCATTGCTTGTCTGCTCAACTGGAGATTGTGAATCATTAAAAGGAAGCAATTGTTTCTCCTAGGGCTTTCATGGCTCCCACATCATAAGCTAGCATATAGCTAAATTACAAAGTAGCTACTCAACAAATACATTTATTGACTTTAACATGAAGAGTAAATCTTACCAATGCCATAAGTGAAGTTGCTGAAACTGTTTTCTAATAGATGAGAATATATTCAGTGCCTTAAAATGCCATAGTAGGTGGCTTGTCCACATAGCAGCAGATTTCAAACTCATCCTGTCTACACTTCAAGTCAATCTGACACTTATTTATTATGACTATTAATTATTGCTGTGAAGCTTAATATGAGGTTCTTAATTCCTAGTCAATGCAAATGACAGGAGTTTTTCACCTCTCACCGTTGTGAAGTTGGTTGCATATATGGTTGCTGGAAGGCTGAAGCTGTACCTAATTGCTGGAGACTTTCATATAAGTACAAAGGAAAGACCTGTGTTCCTAGTGGGACAATCGCCTCTGCGTCACACAGCCACTCACAATCAGATCACAGATCTAGATTGTGACTAATAGTTGGCTCTCATAGGTGGTTACCATAGAGGGAATCAGTAATAGCATAATTGTCATTTCCTTGGAAAAGTTTAATCCACAGATGGATCCCAACACCCAACTGCACTGGTGTCCAAGACTAATGGCAATTTTTGCTAAATAAAGACCGATTCAGCCAAAAAAGATGTACTCTGACTAGAGAAATCTGTATCACACATTGCTCCAAAAAGTATATTTATCCAAGCATTGATTGCATTGGAACACTAGAATTTTCCTAATGGGGACAGAGGGAAAAGTCACTTATTAATTAAAATGCACGTTCATATTTTTTCCTTTATAAGATGAAGCAATGACATGAAACAATGCTATAATGCATTTATGAAGTTTCACTTACTGAATTTTTCTTTCACATTTCTTTATCTAGCTAAATCAGGTAAATTTTTTCATTGAGATTAGGAAGCTGCTTATTAAAATAATCCAATATTCTCCAACTTTCTACTTCAAGGAATAAGTCCATGGGAGAGAGGGAGGAATGTCGATGAGAAAGGCTAGGATATTTATTCACCCCTCCTCCCATAACTAAATATATACAACCGGCCATAATCTTATAACTTGGTGTTCCTTTCTTTAAAGATTTTCCTACCATATAAAACTACTTTGGCCTGTGGTACATTCAGTTTATTTACAGTAGAATATTAAAGTAAAACCATTTCAATCCAAGTTTCAGAGAAATGGCATCTTCCTCTGGGTGACTGATGTTCAGAAACAGCTGGCAATGAAAGCGTTGCCTCTCTGAATTCATATGGTTTGGAAAATTCTTAGCCATCTACAGATGCACAGAGTGAATCATAGTAAAGAAGAGAACATATATAAATGATTAATTGCCTCTTTCCATTTAGGCTTAACATATTTTAAGGAATGAATTAGACCTCTCCCACCTGTTTCTTACAAGAAATCCAACAGAAAACACATTTCAGAAGAAGGTTATCCCAGTGGAATCAGCTGTAACTCATTCTCTGTCCTTGGATTACCTAGACCAGCTCCAGGTTCTCTTAGTTTCGGGCTACAGCCTGGGTTCCTAGATATCCATCTATTTTGCAGAGTTCATTCGAGCTGTTTATAAATAAGACACGACTTAATAAATAAACGTTAAGGTAGACCTCCCTCGCGTGAGGCATCATTCCCTGCTACAGGGCTTTAAAAGGCCAGACAGTGGGTAACAGGACTTGGAGACTGCATAATCTCAACAAGTGGAATGGAACAGGAATGCATTTGGCTATCAGAGCAGTGACACTGCGTGCATAAACTACTCCACACCCTTTTAATTTCAATATTTTGTTCAGTGCTAGGAAAAGAGGCACACGCGAACGCAGGATGAAGTACGTATCTGCAAAACCTAAGCATATTTCACCAGCACCTCCTAGAGGCCATGTGAGGGTATGAGGCTCGGAGGTGAGCACAGGCGCAAACCCTTCCCTGGAAGAATGCATTTCACCTCTCTCTCTCCCCCAACACAAATGCACCCGGGCTGTGCCGCCCAGAATAAGAACCAGATTGTTGAAGTAGTTTGGCGACTCTAAGAGGCCTTTTAGAGGAGTAATAAACTGCACGAAAGACAATTTGATCGCCTGAGGAAGTTAACATTAATCACACACACGTATTTCAAACTCGATATTAGGAAAAGACTAAGTGTATTATGTAGTTCACACACACATACACAAACTCACACAGATTAATCTGCGAAGTTCCAGTACCCAGGCCCAGTTAACACTGAACTTGACATAGGTTTTTTTAAAGGGTCTACACGCTCTTGCCTCGTTGCTGGAAATGAGGGCTGGAAGGCGCTGATGCAAGGGCAAAGCGTGAGTGTCTGTAGGAGTTGCTGTTCCAGAGAATTCATTACTCTCTAATTGCTCCGATTTTAGATCAGCAGAGCGTGCCGGGCGGTGGTGGAGAAAGAGATTGAGGGAGGACAACGGGAGAGAGAAGTCGTTCACCCTTTGGAGAAGTCTAGGAGCTTTGTAAGTAATTCACGAACGGCGGGGAAGGAAGAGCCCAGCGGCTATGCACTTGCAACACAAGCGCGCGTCTAAATCCATCTGGGTTCTGTGCGCCAGTCTCGGTCCCTTTCCCCATTTAATTTGCGGCTTCTCCGTGTAGTGCAGGTTCTGCAGCGGATTCGGGGGGCGTGGGAGGAAGGGGGGTGCCGCCGGGTTGAAATGCAATCCTCCCTAGCTTCAGACGTTTCGCCCTGGGACTGGCACCAGCACTTCTCAGGCCCCTCGAGAAGCACGCACGGCGCAGTCGAAACAGAGGATAGAAAAAGGGAAGTGTGGGGCTCCGAGAAGGGTAGGAAACTTTGCCTAAGGCCAGGCTGCAATTTAGGTAGCCGCCAAAGCCCGGAAGCGGAGCTTTCCACCTGCTGCTGTCCAAGATGGAGCGCAAGCTCCTCCTGCCCAGCCGGGGCCTGACTCCCGGACCGGGCTCGGAGGCTGGAGGCGGTGGAAGCCGCAGCAGGTTCTCCTAGTTGGCAGAGCCCAGGGCAGCGGGTGCAGCATCCTCCCCTCCCCGCCTCGCTTCTCTGGGCCGGACGCGCGGCCAGACCCGTTGCGATTGGCCGGCAGCGGTGGGGGGGCGGAGCCAGGCAGGCCGGTATCTCGTGGGCCGGCTCAAAAGAGCCCAGGATATTGCAGAGCGCACTGGAGCCCTGGCCAGCGCGCAGTCTTCCCTGGCGCCGGCAAGCTGAGTCTTGGGAATTCTGGTTTGCTTTGGCTCACTGGCTCTTACAAACTACTGGATCTTACATGCCTCTGTGCCCCCCAACTTCCACTCCATGTCCCCATGCTCCTGCTCCAGCAACAGGTAAGGGCTGCTGTGTGTTTTCTTTTCCTTCTGTCTCGCCGCCTGCGTGTCCTGGGGAGTGGACCCGGGCTGCCATTCCCGACTTTACCCTGCCCTGCTGCTCCAGAGGTGCCCAGCTGTCATGCTGCAGTAGCGCTCGCCGAAGCTCCCGAGTCCCAGATCATGCCTATAGAGTTTGTGTGCGCACCAGAACATCCCCAGATCTAAAAATACTGAGACATGCTTGGAACAGTTGAGCAATAGAAACATTTCTCTGCAGCATCTGTTTGTGCTCATAACTTCCAATGCACCAGCTGTAGCGAGATACCGAGTTTGGAGACAAGGGCGAGGGAACTTCGACTCTCTAACGAAGAAAAGGGAAGGGGCAGACAGTGTATATGGTCTCAAACCTTGTCAGACCTTGGTACTCAGCAATTCTCTTGATCCTTGGCTTTTTTTTTTTTTTTTCTTTCTTTGTCATTGCTTCAAGTGTAGCGTCGAGTTCGAAACAGAGCAAGCGTCTCAAAGTTGCTTTGGGAAAGAAGAGGGAGCTCGAGTTGGAATTGAGCCTAAAGACCAAAAAACTTTCACACCATTCTGTCGCTCTCCCCTAAGCAATTTATAATTCTTAACAGTACTAACACCTAAGTTGAAGACAGCGTGGTTTCTAGGGGGCCCAGTGGTGGAAACGACATTTTCTGCAAAAGAGATTGCATCATAACACAGACTCATCGTGACAATTAGAAAAAAAAAATAGAGATAGGAAATGTTTGTGCCTGGGTGAGTGTATCAGTAGGATGATAACCAGGATACGGCTGTGAATCCTGGGGATTTTTATAAACTCAGAGTTTACCTGTTAGGAAATAAGACTTCATTTGAAAATGTGTTTGGGGTATGCAAAGAATGCATATTGCTTTTTATCACTTTTTTCACATTACTAACCTATAGGCTGTCAGATTTTCTCTCACCAACCACTGTTGTATGTCTGCTGTATATTAGCATGCACTTGTTAGCTTTTTCTTGCTCACTTCTACCCTCATCCCCTGTGTCTTATTTGTATTTGCCATTATCTGGAAAAATCTCCATGCTCAGGGATAAAAGATGTGACTTCAAGGACTGTGGGAGGGGTGAGAGTTGGGGTCAAGGTCATTTCACTTTGCCTTTAGCCCTTCCTCCTCATGTTTTGGGGGAGCTTTACTTCATGTTATGGGTGTCCCTGGGAATATTTGTTCTAAACTCTTGTGAATTTGTCATTAAAAGGAACGTACAGTATTTCCACTTCCTTAAGACTCTCTGGTTGTTGAATCTCCAGTTAGCAGTAGAGTCCTTGTATGACTTTTGAGTAGCTTGAAAGGTTGACCATGTCTTTACCCGAGCAGATTGGCTGTTTTAAGTTTTTCTTATTTTAGTGTATTTTTTGTTTACCACATGCATATTTTTTCAGCATTTGCGCACGCTGAGCGATGCTGCATGCCTTGTTGGTTGTAAATGTTGTGATCACGTAGGTAAATGGGTATCCCCTTCCCCTTCCTTGTTTTCCCTCCCCCTCCCTTCTGTTTACTGAGCTGCTAAGAGGTTGCTTTGCTAGCAGTTGTGCTCACATAGCAACCTGTGCCCAGAGCACACCAGCCTGGTCTATATGGCGTCAGCTGGGGAATAGCTGCTCTAAACACTCATTAGCAGACCTCTCTCTAAGCTCGGCTCGCTACCTAGCTCTCATCCTTAGTGAGAAACTTTCTTAGTCACTACACCGTGCACATAGTACGGGACACATTTATTCTTCTTTATTGTTCACAATAACATTTTTATGTTTTTTTTATAATCCATATTGGAAATATTTCCTGTATGATAAAAATGATTTAGGGTCACTCATTATGTTATCTCCTCGACATTTTTTTTTTTACCCATAGCTCTCTGTCCCTTAACATCTACCTAAGATTGAAGCGCTGAACTATTTTTTCCATTGCTTATGCTTAATTTTGGCTCAGCCTATAAATAGTCTTACCATGAACAGCACCACATGTAGCCTCTCAATTTCCCAGAAATATTTTCTACCTCATTGGTTATAGCCTGGGTGAAATGATGATTTGTGTCTTTCAAATTGACATCAGGCCCTTCAGTATTTTGGCTGAAAGCGGGATTCCCACATTGTTCATCCAATCAAATATCAATTCTTCTGATTTGTTCCCATCAAGGAGTCACCTCACTTAGTGTTCTCATCTGCTCTTAATCGATTCTTTCTCCAAAAATCATTTTGAATGTGTCCCTAAAATCAAGTTGCATAGAAGCCCTGCTGCTAATGGAAGTTTTCCCAGATGCTCATGGATTGGTGATTTTCAGTGAGAGAAGAGCAAGCAAGGTGTCCACTTGCCTAAAGCCACTTGGCATTTAGGCAGGTTAATAGGAAAGTCATCCTTCCTAGTGGAATATTAAAACAATTAACCTATCAGACTTCGGCAGGTTCTAGATTTTTGCTATGTAATCACCCCACAAAAGTCTAAATGCCTGCACACGCATACATCTGTTTTGGAGCACATCCATTCAAAGTGCAAACATCTCCATTTTGCCCCCCAAAATCTTTTTTCCCCTTTCCAGGCGGAAATGGTAAAATTTGTAAATGATGCTCTGCATGTGGAACACATTCTGTCATTAGCAATGGAAACAAAGCAATAATAGTCGCTCAATCCAGGCTCTTTTCAAGGGTCTAAATGTGGAAAGCTATTCAGAGGAGGCTGGTTGTGTGCAGTTTTGTGGGATTCAGGCTAATGTCCTGGGGTCAAGATTTTTGGAAAGTCATAATTCAGTCTTTAGATTTCCTGTGGTTGTTATGCTTTAATCTGAAAAAGTGCAGAAATAAATCAGAAGAAATTTGAGACTGTCTACTCATGGTCCCTAATGCTAACTCAGAAGGAAGGATTCTTTTGAATCATGAAAAGGGAATTTCTTGGTGTCAGCTTATAAAATTCTGAAGTCCGTCAGAATGCAAACATACAAGAACTATTTAAGTGAAGCCTTTTCCCCACCCTTGTTTGGGAAAAATACACCTGCCTTTGGTGTTATGTCACCTCTTTCTGGTTTTGTGTAGAAATGCTTGACAATTTCATATGAGTCAAATGAGCTGTAATCACTGTTTAGAAAAGTTCTTTTCGTGTCCAGGATCTAGAACCCCAAGGAGTCTTGTGTCCAGGATCTAGTTCCCCAAGGAATAGGAGTCTTGTTTCTTTTGTCCAAGTACAAACTTCCTAGGGAAGCAGACAAAACATTGAAGCAGGTGGAAGACTGGGAAGGCACAGTAACTTCTTTTTATAAAGTAATTCAAAGACACTTTCAAATCGGGCATCATTTAGGTGTCAAAAGCTGCCAAAATGTAACACACATTGCAATTTTCACAGATGACTAATCTCAGGAAAAAGTGTGTTGGGGCTCATTCTTGCGTAATAACTTGGATGAAGAGGGAGAAGAGAAAAGACTGTAACGAGGCATTTTTCAAAGACAATGCACCTTGCCTCTCTGTAAGGGGGTGAACAAAAATAAGATAAATGCTTTGCTTTTTTTGTTTGCGGGTGTCTTGGCTGAGATTGGTTTTGTTAACTGCTTAATCTTAATATGATTTGGGGGGGGGAAGCAAAAGTGCAATCCTTATTATCAGGGCTTCCACGGACTTCTGATCTTTTTTATCTGTTGTTCCTTGTCTGCCTTTAATGAAGAAGATAGATTTGGTTGCTTGAAATGTGGAGAATCACTTTTATTTTTTCATTCTATGCTGCATTAATGTATATGTGTTAAAGAAAACACCCCTGCCTTTTGCTTAGGCTTTTGTTAATTAATCTAGGGGAAAAATCGTGTCTTTGGAGCTGAGAAGGAAAGTTAAAATCAATGGATAGTTTTTTTACCTAGGATAGGATAAGGCAAGAGTAGAAAACTGAGAACTACTGTTTGTTCACATTAGGTAAAGGTGAGTGCCTTCTCCATAGGAACATACAGCAAACAACAGCGCTTGGAAGTGAAAGTAAGCTGACTGACATTTATGATCTATTCCTACACAGTTGCCTCTGTTTGGGAAAACACAGAATTGGACTCATATGAAATGAGTTCCTGCCTTATCTCAATCCACTGAAGACCTGGTCCTTTGGCACAAAGGTGCTTACTTCCGAGCCTGTCATTACACATGGCAGTCCCATCTCCGGAGAATTTTCAGGACTCTGATTGCTAGGCAACAGAATCGCTCTCTCTCCCCCAGAGCAAATTTGCGTCTTCAAGTAAGAATCACTTGCACTAACAGAGATGTTATCAGGCATTTCTGCATAGTGGCTGCTTGAAGTGTGCGGAAGGCGGAAGCCAGCCCAAACATTTGCCAGAAATTGGAATCCATTTCGGATGATTTTAAGGACTTGTCTGCTCAGTTTCATCATTTAAACAAAATAACCCATGCCTTCTGATTTCATCCTTGTCATATTCTCTCAAAATGTACCTGCAATTCAATTGATATGAACATTCTGCATTTGTATGGAATGTTCTCTAGATGTGTCGAAGTTCTCGAATCTCCATGGATTGAGTTTTGGATTAACCTTGGAGTTAGAAAGTCTTTCTTCTGCTTAATAACTTGGGACCCTTGTAAGCAGAGAAAGCAAAAGAAGAGAATGAGAGGGGAGCTGTGGACTCATACAACAGAATATTTTAGATTGCTTGCAAATAATAGGAGAGATGGGACCTGAAAGTTTCATGGAAAGAGTGTCATAAACAACTAACTTTTCTGGTTTTAAAGATTTAATGCTTTTAAGTATAATTAAAAAAATTTTTTACAGCACAAAGAATTAAAAACTCAGTAGTTCAACGTAGGGTACATTTATTCATCTATATCTGACTCTGTGTCTTGCTAGGAAGTGTTGTCTTAGGAAGCAGAGCCCTTAATAATGACTTCTTTTGTAATGAATGCTCTCTCTGTTTTTGGCAGGACCTGTTCTCTGGATGTCAGCTGAGTTACTAAGGTAACTCTGCATGTCAGTAGAAAGACCTTGGTAGACCCTCAAGGCTCCTGGAGATCCCCATCTCTCCTTATTTTTTTTTTTTTGGTGTGTGTACTCACTGAGCATTCAAAACTGTTTCTCCAAAGGGTTTTGCAAAAACTCAGACTGTTTTCCAAAGCAGAAGCACTGGAGTCCCCGGCAGAAGCGATGGGCAGTGTGCGAACCAACCGCTATAGCATCGTGTCTTCAGAAGAAGACGGCATGAAGCTGGCCACTATGGCGGTTGCAAATGGCTTTGGGAATGGGAAGAGTAAAGTCCACACCCGACAACAGTGCAGGAGCCGCTTTGTGAAGAAAGACGGGCACTGCAATGTTCAGTTCATCAACGTGGGTGAGAAGGGACAACGGTATCTCGCAGACATCTTTACCACGTGCGTGGACATTCGCTGGCGGTGGATGCTGGTTATCTTCTGCCTGGCTTTTGTGCTCTCGTGGCTATTTTTTGGCTGCGCGTTTTGGTTGATAGCTCTGCTCCATGGGGATCTGGATGCACCGAAGGAGAGCAAAGCTTGTGTATCTGAGGTCAAGAGTTTCACGGCTGCCTTCCTCTTCTCCATTGAGACCCAGACCACCATAGGCTATGGTTTCAGGTGCGTCACGGATGAGTGCCCGATCGCCGTTTTCATGGTGGTGTTCCAGTCAATCGTGGGCTGCATCATCGACGCCTTTATCATTGGCGCAGTCATGGCGAAGATGGCAAAACCGAAGAAGAGAAATGAGACTCTTGTCTTCAGTCACAATGCCGTAATCGCCATGAGAGATGGCAAGCTCTGTCTGATGTGGCGAGTGGGCAATCTTCGGAAAAGCCACCTGGTGGAAGCTCATGTTCGAGCACAGCTCCTCAAATCCAGAATTACTTCAGAAGGGGAGTATATCCCCTTGGATCAAATAGACATCAATGTTGGCTTTGACAGTGGAATTGACCGTATATTTCTGGTGTCTCCAATCACTATAGTCCATGAAATCGATGAAGACAGCCCTTTGTATGACTTGAGTAAACAGGACATTGACAACGCAGACTTTGAAATTGTCGTGATACTGGAAGGCATGGTAGAAGCCACGGCCATGACGACACAGTGCCGTAGCTCGTACCTGGCAAACGAAATCCTCTGGGGCCACCGCTATGAGCCCGTCCTCTTTGAAGAGAAGCATTACTACAAAGTGGACTATTCAAGGTTCCACAAGACTTATGAAGTCCCCAACACACCCCTTTGCAGCGCCAGAGACTTAGCCGAAAAGAAATATATCCTCTCCAATGCAAATTCATTTTGCTATGAAAATGAAGTTGCCCTCACGAGCAAAGAGGAAGATGACAGTGACAATGGTGTTCCAGAAAGCACCAGTACAGACACACCCCCTGACATTGACCTTCACAACCAGGCAAGCGTACCTCTAGAGCCCAGGCCCTTACGGCGAGAATCGGAGATATGACTTACTGATTCTTTCTCTGGAATAGTTGCGTTAAAACACAGCCTGTTGGTCAGAGGCCTGAGACAGTGAATCAGACGACGGTACTGGCGAAGAGGTGGGTCAAGGCAAGTGGCCGCCAGGGACTGAGGCGAGCACAATGGTTTCAGAGAAAGACTCTCAGCTCAAAGATGAACGGAAAGCACTAAACATGCCTCCCCATGACCTGATGGCACATATACATGTTGTAGAATAAGTTATGGGGGTTTTATGTTTGTTTTGTGTTTTTACAAGACTTGAACTTGCAGGCAAGCCTTGGTTGGGTATTTGACTTATCCAGAATGCTTCTCTTTAGGGAACAAGAATGTTTTTAATGGCATAACAAAGGCAAGACTCTGCCTTAATCTTGAAAAGCTGCTAAAAACTACATGAACACAAATCGTATTTTTGTTGCAGTGTAGTTTTTCCTTAGTGTAATTTAAAAGTCAGTATTGAACTTTGTTGAAAGCTCATGATATGCGCTTCAAAGTGGCAAGTATTTGGCTATTAGCTGCCAAAATGAGAGCCTGATTTTTCGAGGCCAGTAATTTGTTTGCTAGAATTCATTCTCTCTCTCTTTCTCTCTCTCTCTCTCTCTCTCTCTCTCTCTCTCTCTCTCTAGTTACATAAGGCCATTATGTAACACTAGCCAAATGGTAGCCTCCGGGTTGGGTTTTTTTTTTCTCTCCTTCATGATGTTAATGGGTTATCTCAAATTTTAAGTCAGACTACCTAAAATAAATACCAAAGATAATGCACATTTTTGCACAGTGGAGCTTATACTAAACGGGAAGAAAAGCTTCCTTGAAATCAAGAAACAATGACTTTGAACCTCAGCAAGACCTGAACTGCCCTCTAGAAAATAGGACATCGTATACACAGCGTCTAGTGCTTTTTAAATTGTGTTCTTTCATGTAACTTTTGTATTAAAAGAGGAAGAAGAAAGGGGAAGTGACATTCACACACACACACACACACACACACACACACACACACACACACACACTATAAACATCCTTTCTCTCCCGCCAGGTAGTGCTGGTGAGGCTAACACATAAGGTGAGAGTTGGTGACATGTTCTTATATTTTTCTGGGTTTTCCCTTTTTGCACATTCCAAACTTTATTCTATGAGATAAGATCTCGGTTGAATTTAGTCGGCATCCTCAAAACTGAGCCGTCCACCATGGAAGGTAAATTGGTTTAAGCCCTTGCGGTTGAATTCATTTCCCTGACTCCCGGGACATTTCCAGATGGACTTTGCCTTAGAAAAGGTGCCACACTGACTCTCCGGGCTGGTTCTTCTGATTGGTCTGTCTGGAGAACTGCCAAAGTGGAGGAGGCGGCGAGATGTGGACGAGCCTCTTTGGATGCAGTACATCAGCTCCAGTATTCAGGAAGGAGAGGAAAATCACTTAGTGGTAGTGGCTAGGAATGAAAATGTCTCAGTATTTTAGGGTCGACAAGAGCCATACAAAATATAACACAATCACAAGGAAAGGAGACAATGGTCAAAAAGGGTTATTTCTCCTTTATGTGCACCCACTCATGACTGAATCTGAGCTGATCCTTGCCCCCCTGAACCCCATGAGTGGGTGACTATGGACACTGTTTCCCAGAATCCTATTCTGCCTGGCTGCCTGACTTGCTAAAAACAATTCCCACCCCCACTGTAGCTTAATACTTTTTTCTTGGTCTGAAGTACCCTATCTGTGAATTCTGGGGTTACTGACTTTTCTTTTTAATTGGAGTCTCAAAACCAACTCTCTCATGGTATTATGTCCCTGTATGCCATTAAAAAACAGCTTGTTCTAGAATCCTGTATTTTGCGAATTGATGTTTGTGACGGTCTCTGGGTTTTGAGCAGCCATATCCGAATGCAGTGCCTGTGATAAGGTCACAGCACCCGCTGTTGTCAGCGTTCCGAGTCCTTGGGTTTGAAAACCGTGGCGTTAGTTTTCCTGGAAACCAAGACAGAGGTGTCAAGCAAGTGGATGCTGTTTGAAATCCAGATTGACAGGCAGGTTTGGGAAGTTGTTCAGAGAGCTGGAGGGGTTGGGATTGAGTGAACAGAGAATCGACCCAAGAGGCGGCAGTTCGGCCGTTGACAGTGAGAGGGTGCTGGGGGCTTCAGCTGCTGCTATTTGATATTTTGCAAAGGAAAATAATCAAACCAAAGAGTATTCAGTGATATGTAAATTAAGTGAAGATGGAGTGGAGAGTGGGGGTGACCGCAGACAAGGCTCCTTCCAGACTCACAGAGCTGCCACTTAAAAAGACTAGAGATATTTGAAGAGGGGGTGGGCATGGGGGGCCAGGAATGAGGGAGGGAAATCTTTCAACTTCTTTCTGAAATAGAGAAAAAAAAAATCTAAAACTTCTGGTGCACAGGTTTGTTTGTTTGTTTTTTTCAAGAAAATTTTGCAGAAGCTATGTTTTTAAAGTGTACATTTTATAAAGTTTATCAGATATTTTCATATTTAAAGCCAAATGTAAATAGAAGTGTGTAAAGGGAAAAAAATTGCCATAGAAAGTATAATTCCAGTGCAGCGATTTCTGAGAGCTAGTACCTATATGCTACCGGTTAGCATGGTTTTAGCAAATATATACCAGCCTTAGAAGGTTTGTATTGCTACGTTCTTCGGTTATTTATTTCAGCATGGACTGTTCATTTGAAAGCTTTTTTCTAGTTATTAGTATTTTAACAGTTACAAGCTTTTTTTTTTTTTTTTGGTCAAGAGCCACGACACAGGTAATTGATGCACAATATTTTTTTTGCTGCATTTTACCTTCAAAACATTGGAAACATTTGTCCTTACTGCCCAGGTCTCCTTACTAAGTGCACACATGTCATTAGAATGCAGATCGAAGAGACTCCCCATCCATGTCTGGGGTCGATTCCTGGATACGTGTTGCTTCTCTATTGCAAGCAACCCCTCGTTGAATTTACTTAGGACTTATTCCCTTTTAAAGAATTCTTCGCCCATATCTGGCTGGGCATTATATTTTTGGGAGGAGGCATAGATTCTTGGTTATCCTATTTTTAAATAAAATGTAGACAAAGTGAATTCTATTTTGATTATTGAGAAAGGAATAGTTTTCTATCCCTCTAAGCATATACTTGAATCAGACATTGAAAGAATGTCACACTATAGCACTGTAGTTATTTCCAAATTCCTGGAGAAAGTTTTACCTTAAAAAAAAAAAAGTCTGTTAATGAATTATTCTTTCCCTTCGCTTCCTTTCGTCCTTATAAACTCCCATCCCAAACCTTGATGTTTATTTCATGAACTGTACCCCACCAAATTGTTACCCTTGCAAATACCAAATGTCAGTTCATATTATATGATAAGCCACTCAGTAAAGGCAAGAAGCTCGTCCTAAGAAGTAGAGTGAGTTCTCTTTCACTCCGTGTCTACTAATGTTAAGGGGAAAAAAAGTGTTGCATAGTCTTCCCCCACCCCACACACTCCCCCAACTAGAATCCCTTTTCTAGTGACCTTGGGTTTTAGCTCTGGCCTCTGGCGAGTTGAACAAACCCGGCCTCGTACAACCGTGATAGTTATTAGCTTCCCGTTTGCCGTCCTTTTGTACCTACAGTCTTCCTATTGTACTGCACAAACCATGGATTGTACATATTTTTATATATTATGTCTTATTTTATTATTTCTAAATAAAAACTTCAATGTTGAAAAACGAAGTGGTGCGAGATCTCTGGGCTTTGTCTGGGCTTATATAGAATCATCAAGCTGTAAAGCAGACGTGAGTGCACCATGGGAGAGAAACCCTATGGTCTGCGTGAATAGAGCCATAGAAATGGCCCGCACAGGCAGGTGCCGTGGGGCGGCAGATTAGTGTAATCCAAGTTGGAGGAAGTCAAGCTCATATTTTGTTTTCGGACAGAATGACCTAGGTGGGGAAAGGATAGAAAGAAAAAAAAACCCCAAGAAACAAGCAAACAAAACTAACAAAACATACAATAAGGTTTAGATTTAGATTTGTTTGTTTGTTTGTTTAATAACAACAGTTCCTTTTCTTGGAACCTAGCTATTACCTCATTCTCAAAAAGCAAATCAGGAAGTTGTTATCGTTGTGTTAGAGCTCGGGAGTGGGCAAATGTGCCTTGTAAAGGGCCAGACAGTGAAAGTTTCTGGTTTGCAGAACAGAGTGCGTTTGCTGGACTCTGTGACTCCCGCCCTGTGGTGTGACAGCAATCACGAGCAGTGTGGGACCGGGGGTGTGGCTGTGTTTCAGTAAAACTTTACTGACAATGGCAAGTGGCAGGCCAGATTCATCAACCTCTGCTATAGACGAAGCTGAGGCTAGACTTTAAAGCTCATGAATTGTGAAGTGGTATTAGAATTGAGGTGTTTTCTGCCTCCCAACCTAGTTCGATCCACTAAGCTATTTGTTGTTTGAAGACACAACGTTACCAAGGACACACGGTCTCAGGGAAACTTATCACTTCCTCTCTAGCAAATTTGGAATAACTTAACTGTTTTTCAAGATTAGAAATACCGAGAAAACCTGCATTCAGAAATAAGGGCTGCTCCTTAATATTTTTTTCTCAGTGAACATTTAACTATGTTTATGTTTCAGCATGATTCTAGGTTCTTAGTAAGTTTTAAGTAATATAATCTTAACAACAAACCAACGGAGTAGGCACTGTTTTTATCCCCATTTAAGAAACTGAGGCCCAGAGAGGTTGAGCATCTCACGCAAACACACACAGCTAGTAGGTATTAGAACTGAGATTTAAACTGAGGCCGTTCAGCCCTGGGCTGTGCTTTTTATCACAACTCTGTGCTTTCCATTTGGAGTGATTCTTGGTAAAAGTTCCACTATCTAGTCTAAATTAAGTCTTTCTGCTTCTCAGTTTTATCCTCCTAGGTGATGAAAAGGCTTTTTTCTCCACACAGGAAGCACAATTCCTCCGTTCGTTCTTGAGAGAGGGAACGACTCACAAAGGGTAGGCTAGAAATTTAAGCATCGGTTGTCGGGTTTGGTACAGTACATTTCACACTTCGGATTGATTTCAGTTAACTAGGGATTGCATGGGCCTGTCCAGAGGCAAACTCACAAAGCTCAGTTATTAGCCAGACTGCAGGCACCCACCATGCCAGGGGCTTCTGCCGTCTTCCGCCTGTACACAGTCAAAAGTGTAGCACGATCCTGCTTATGCAGGAGAGAGAGTGGTGACTCCAGGCAGTGACTTGAAAGCTATAAACCTCACCTCTACTTTGAAAATACTTTTATAAAATATGTATGAAAAGAGAAAGCAGGGTGGGCGTTCAGAGTCCTTCTGCTTAACGCCTTCTTGCCAATGACATCCAGACGAGGCCTCCAAACCCTGGCCTTGGTCAGTAGCACCTCTCTGGATGATATTTGTAAGTAAGAAAACAACTTTTTCTCTAGCATGTTCCATTTTAGAGCTGGCAAACTGATGAAGTCAAGCAGATTAGCTTCCTCAAAATGAAAGAAAGAAAGGAAGAAAAAGAATCAAAGATGAAAGAGAGAAAGAAAGAGAGAGAGAGAGAAAGAAAGAAAGAAAGAAAGAAGAAAGAAAGAAAGAAAGAAAGAAAGAAAGAAACGCTAGCTCTATGCACTTTAACTGAAGTAAAGAACCAAGCCCATGATTAGCATATTTCAAGACCCCAGAGACTTCTTTTTCGGAATAGTTCCGGTTGAGGATCCAAGAGCCCTGCTGATCTGGGCCACTGTACAATGGTTGTTAAAATGCCTTTTTCAGAAGTTACCTACTTACAAGGTAACACCTGCAAGATGCAGGTGCAGTAAGATGATCACAATACCTGGCTCAGGACTAAGGTGACCGACAGCCCTGGTCTCCCTGGGACAGAGAGGCTTTCCCAGGATGCAGAATTGGCAGTGCCAAAACAGAGGAAGCTCGGGGCAAACTGGGATGACTCAGTCATCCACTTTGGAAGCATGAGAAGCAGAATGGTTGGGGGCGGGGAGGGGAAGGACAGGGGAGAAGAAACTGGAACCGGAGGAGTTGGAGAGAGGTGAGCCAGACTCCACTCAGGAGTGTAACTAACTAGTAAGAATACTGATGATGAATAATTACATGTAAGTGACTCTCTCCAAAGGACTGAAGTTTGTAGCCTCAAGGCATTCATTGTTTTTAGAGGATTGGTTTTCTAGAATATTATACAATTCTCTGCCTTATTAAAAAATGGTCTGTGTTATTTAACGTTTCCTTGAGTGGCCCATATTCTTCCTGGTAGGATGTACTTCTAAAAGTTTGCCCATTAAGACATCAGCTGCTGCTTTTTCTGGGGCCAGGAGTCCCCAGGCACCATCTGGGTTTCACCTTCTGATCTGCTGTGTTGAGAAAAGCAGATAATTCCTTATGAGGACAACATAACTAATATCAGAATGCCAGGCAGGCCAGAAACATGCAGGTAAGACAAAAAGACATGCCTCGAATGTAGGGGTTTTATGGTGACTGCACTTGTTTTCAGAGATCTTTTTGAATTTCAGATGTGAGATTATATTCTGAGAGATTGAAGCTATTAGGGGGTCCGATGTCTAAAAACCTATTCAACGTGACCAAAAATTTGTCAAGGAACTGTTATATGGTCGGTGTTGGTTCCTCAAAGTTTTCGATCTGGACTTTGTCAGCAACAGATCACAGTTTGGAAAATGGGCGTTCATTTTGTCTTACACTTGAGGAGCGTCACTGGGTTTTAGATAGAAAAACTTACGTATAACAGTAACTCCAGTTATGGAGTACTTAGAGCCTGTGTGACCATGCAGTTCTTGCCCTCCGTGTACAGAAAGCTTTGCTTAATTAAATATTTTTTTCAGGGATGTCGCCATGGAGCCAGATATTTTTGCAATATCTTATTGGGAATGGTTTAAGTTGATTTTGTCAAAACTCTGTTGCCATGGAAGCTGCTCTTCTGTTTCTTTATGTTAAATGACCTCTTGGACCTGAGGCTCAGCTGAGATTAGGTCTGTGACATCATCTTCGACTCATCACCTCCCTGATCCTGACACGTGATCTGAAAGACACCCCTGGGGCAAGAACCTGGGTTCGCTCCTGTATAACAAACACATGAATCAAGTTTCACACTGGTTGGTTGGTAGTTTTTTATTTATTTATTTTTTTGGCTCTCATGTTTCTAATTTTTGCTAATACACGTCTACATCTGAAGTTGCAGTGAAGCAACTTTTTACTTGATTCTGCAAACAAAGAGAGTATTTCACTAAATAGCATGTAGAGGTGTCCTCGAAAGGAGTCGCATTAAGCACTTAGACACAGACTGATCAAAACAGACTATTTACCAACAGAGGAAGTTCAAAGGCAAGTGGGTACACATCCCTACAAAACAAAGTGCTCTCACATGGCAGCCATTCATATGGAAGCGAGGGAAAGTTGAATCAACATGCAGGAGGTTTTCTGCTGTCCTGTCAGAATCTCTCTTGGTGTGAGACCCACGAAGGTCTCCGTAGCATTTCCAGAATCAACTGCAAGTTGCAGCCCCCATCCCTTGGGCACACTCAGTTAGGGAGGCAGCTGAAAAAGATGCCTCAGAGTTGCCATAGAAACAGAAAGAAGCATCGAAACACACCTCTCCTGCATACTCCTTAATTTCATCTGAGTGACTTGATTCAAGAACCAAAAATAAAATGTGCACGGGGATGTAATTATATAAAGAGCTGTGTTCGGTTATAATAAATACAGCGTGTACTTTTGCTCAGTCTGCAGCTTGCTTCCCCCTTTCTATTTCAAAACATTTGAACTATTCAAGCAGAAGTCTTCATTTAAGGTTTAATTGAAGGGAGCCCAAGATTTTGCCAAGATAATGGTATGAGACTTTCTTTGGAATCCCTACCTTTCCCTGGCCCTTTCTCAACTTCTGAATGTGGAATAGCTAACACAAGGTCCATTTCCAGCATATGTTCATATTGGGTCCCTTTGCCTTCAGTTCTCTCATCTATAGGTTTAAGATCATTTTGCAGAATGAGAAAAATGAAGTGGAAAGAGAATGCCATAAAAGTAATTAGTGGAAAAGGCTAACAAAATAATTCTCCTGCCCCTCCTCCTCCTTCTTCTGTTTCTCCTTCTCCTTCTCTTTCCCCTCCTTCCTCCTCCTTCTTCCTTCTTCTTTTTTAAAAAGTCCTGTTGCTACTTGCAATCAACCCCTCCTTTCCCATTGGTGAGGTGGGGAGGGAGAAACAAGCATCTCAGAGTGCCCCCCTTGCAACATCATCTCACTCGGGAGGAAGGGCTCAGAATTTAGAGAGCCTTCCCCTGTCTTTGCGCCTTTGCAGGGGCTGAGAGATTCGCTTTGCTGGGAGAAAAAAAAATATCTCCTCTTCCTCATATCCTTTAGTGAAACAAGGCAATCCTGAACCTGCACGTCGGCATGATTCAAAAGTGCTTAGGCTGCTATTTCCTGCTCATGATTTGCATGCAGTTGTGTTCAGTATAGAGTTGACTTAGAAAGGAAAATGCAAAGGTACAAGGCGTGTCTGGTGAGGCAGAATACAATCCTATTTGTTGTCTGTGAATGTGCCCTGTCTGTTCTCTTGATCTGGAGAATCATGGATACCTTCTTAGCATTTTACAGTGCATGAGGGCCTCCACCAAGGCTTTCTGCAAGGCAAATAAGTCCTTTATATGAATAAAATATGAAAGAGGTTTTCCCATTTTTGGAAAGCCAGCAGCCTACAGGTAAAAGTGTGGCTGGTTCAGCTAGTGCCATTTGTAAAACTAGACTGGCCATGCTGTTTAAATGCCTACTGAAACTAGCCACATATTTGCAAAAAAAAAAAAAGGAACTGAAGAATTTCCTTGTGTCTAAGGTTGAAAAATTTTCCTTTCATGAATCTAGAATTTCCAGACTTTTTAACCTAGTGTCATATAACTGCCACTCAATGGGAATTTATTACTCTGTCCATCTTAGGGGGACAGTTATTACATAAAATTTTTAAAAAATCTGTGCATTTATAAAGCTGCTCGTTTCCAGCAAGGAGGGTCTTGCTAACCACATGGTCATTTGTTTTGCTTAGTAGCTCACTGGGTTTCAGGAGGTAAAAAGGGTAAACCTGGTGGGGGAGGTAGGAGAAAGGAATTCCCGCGGAACTATGACCTGCAAGAACAGTTAGATGTTGTTTCCTGGGGAATGTGTGCAGAATGCTCCTCGATTTCCATGTACATTTTCTGCAAAGCCAACATTGCTCAATAATGGAGTTTCCAGTTATTTTGGAAAAACTTAAAGAGAATGGAGGCCTTCTTGGGGTTAATGTGGGGAAACAAAAAAAAAAACAAAACCAAAAAAAACCCTCGAACCGAACCATCTGAACTCAGAACCAAGCAGACATTTAACACTGTGCTTGAGGAGTATCCCTTTAGTGGCTATTACCAGTAGGTACAAAGGTCTAGAAATTCTAGATTCATGAAAACAAACATTTCTGACCTTAGGCACTCAAGAAATTCATTAATTTTTTTTGTTTGTTTTGCTTTGTTTTTTTGTTTGTTTGTTTGTTTTGTTTGTAAGGCTGTAGCTACTTTCAGTAAGCATTTGAACAACGTGGCCAGTCTAGTTTTAGAAATGGCACTAGCTACATGTTCCCATTTTGTTACCTGCAGTCTGCCAGATCTTCTTTTCTAGAAGTCCATCCTACCTTTTAAAGGTCCTACACCTCTCTGCTTTGATGCATCGTGTCCTTGGTTTTATCCTCTTAATTCTCCGAGGAAAATCATACTGTCCAATGTTCAAGATCTTGGCACCTTCCAAGTGCTGAATACACGTTACTCTGACCCGGCTCCCTGCCAACCTTCCAGCCCAGGCTCTCGGCCCACTGACGTTCTTTTCCTGAAATCTTTGGTAGCGGAACTTCTGAAAAATTTTGTTGATATAAATACATATACAATTTAGCATATATATTTTCGCCAAATAAATCTGCAATTCTAAGAAATTCTCAAAGGAACTCCTTTAAGTTTTGCTCACAGATTTGATTTCTCCCAATAGATCGTCTTTACTCTAAATTCGAAACATTTAAGTCCACCCAGAGAAAGAAAAAGAGCTCTGCCCATTTAGGAAAGTTTCACCAAGCACCAGGCATCTGGAACCATGATCGATGTTGCAGATTGAAAGGTATGATTTTCAAAGAGTTTGCAGTAGAGTGAGGGAGAATGAGAACAACAATGACAGTAATCTAATGTTAGATTTCTATATTTGTGCTGTCACCTCGGCAATCAAGCCAGGAGACCTCCAATACAGTGTCTGTGCGAGAGATGTAAGGACCCGCCTCTCCGCCATGGCTGAGAAAATCCATGGCATCACCTGTTATGCCGGGTCAAGGTCTTGTGTTTTGTTGTTTGTTTGTTTCTTTTTTGTGCTGGAGTTTGTAACGTTGGCCTTTATGCACCTGGACCCTGGCACTGGGTGAAGGAAAGGTGTTGTTCTTGGCAAAGCGCTCGGTAACAAACCTATCAGATTACAGAGTGGATTTCCTTTTTCTTGGGGCATTGGACTCTCTTCAGGGGGCAAGAAGGATAGGATTTCACAGCTTGTTGGGACATGCTGGTCGTTTC